>JAOQMS010003689.1:0-17400 GCA_027563885.1 Erythroxylum longipes
GAGACGAATCAACAATGGGTAGATATCTTCACCAAACCCTTAAGTGAAGACAGATTCAAGGAAATAAGACGAAATCTGAACATGGTAATGTTAAATGACCATTTGTCTGAAATTCCATGACCCAGACGATATGTCCTAATGAAGCAGAAAAGTCGTAAGGAATAGTAACAGTAATTTTCACTGGGTAGTATCAATTTTATGATTACCTATATATCAGTCACAGACGTTACAAACGGTAACTTTTTAAGAGTGTTTATAAAAAGAAATATCTTAAAATCTGCAACACTCTACATTCTAGAAGTTTCTTAGTAACTGACTTACTTCAAAGTGCTCTCAATAAGGACAATTCAATCCTCTGTTCTCTACATCAAATCTTTCTTATTTTCATTTCGTATCTTTCTCTCAATTGTTTCTATATACTAACCTCGCTTCTTTAAGCGAAATACATTTCTGTGTTTAGTGTTTATACATTATAGATTACAAAAGTGTCGAAATCTCTTGTTTGTGGGAGACGTGTTGATTTCACTGCTCTAAAGGAAGATCGAATCTGAGATCAAAGCAGTTGGATGGGAAATTTTCTTCAATTTCTGAGAACCAATGTATCCAAACGAAGTATATGAGTTCTGGAAAAATGCAAGGTGGTAGATAACACCTTGGTATCAGTGGTAGACAGATTGTCGGTGATTGTTTTACAAGATTCTGTTGTGAGGCCTACTGAATGTCCAAATGAAGGAGCAAAACTGTTCAACAATACAAAGTGAATTGCTCAAAGTCACATAAATGAAGACAATCGACAACTATATGGATCGAGTAATCCAAGAATCAAGAAGTCTTCAAAACTAACTCCGAAGGCTAGGGTTCTTCATTCAATTCTTCTTCACTGTATTTTACCAATAATGGGATCAAAAGATTTTGTGATGATGAATGATGAACATTGTCTATTTCATTTACTCACACACCAATCTATTAATTTTCTGTTCTTGATTCTGACATCCATGATAAAGGCTAAGGAGGATTATCATCTGAAAAGTGGCTCGTTACCTTACGACATGTTGTTGACAAGATTCTTCAAAGAATATGGGATCCTACTTGATAGAAGAAACAGAGTAAAGTTGAATATTAAGAGTGTTATCAATACCTCTACTATTTGCAAAATGGGAATTAAGACTGAAGCTGAAACGGATAAAGATTTCACATAGATAGCACAATCTAAGGGGGAGCTTTCAATCAGAAGAAGTAGGAAAGAAGATGTTTCATCTGGTATGTAAGCAAAGCCTCAATCAACCGGAAGAATCTCAGTTAAGGTGGCAAAAGTTGAAATCGTCTTATAAGTCATTACAAGCTAAGACGATTCCTGAAAGGAAGGAAAGTGTAAAAGTTCAACAATCAACTCACAAAGTGTCTTTAAAGAAAAAGGCTGAGGCGCTCCAATCAGAAAGACCCGAGAAGTCTAGAAGGTCACCAAGATTGATGACCTTATGACAACAAGAACAGAAAAGGCAAAAAGCTCTGATTCTTGGTCAAAATTTTGAAAGTGCAAAGGAACAACAACAACAGCAGCAGCCTACTAAGGCAATTGTCTCTATCTGCCAAACTCAATCAAAACAACCGTCTGGAGAGACAGAGATAAAAAGGAAGTTAGTATTTGAGCAGAAGAAGTCTCAACAACAACTCTCTTCCAAGCCGACAGAAGAACAAAGGAAGACGAAGATGATTCAGAAAAAGAAGGTTGAAAAGCAGCAACCAATCTACAACCCTCCTCAACCAATAAAGAAAGAAGTTTTGAAGATGAAGGTTATAGAAGAATCAATACTTGATTGAAACAAAGGTTCAATTATCATCAGAAAACCTCCTAAATAAAAAGTTAAGGTTCAAGTTGAACCTGTAACAGTAAACGATCAAACAATACATCTTTTTAGCCCTGAAGAAAGAAGATTGTATGGTATTCTGCGAGATAAAAAGGCAGAACCATATCCATTGAAGATCACAGAAAATTCTTACACAATCTACCCAGTGACAAGCAGAACAACAATAAACATTGTACTAGATGTACAACCTAGATGTCCAACACTGGTAGATAGCAAAGACAAAGGCAAGAAGAAGAAATTTCCTCAGAAACAAGAAGATGATCTCACGGAAGAAGAAATTAGAGTGGCGATGAAGAATATAGACGATGTATGTCATGCAGCTCAACCTTTAGGTGTCTATATTTCACATCATATATGAAGGGCATTAGGAAGTAACTTTGGCGCATTAACCACAAATGAAAGTTTCAAGGTCGTTGGGATAATATCAGAAGGAAGATGCAAAAATATTACAATTGAAGGTATCAATTTCTACTTAGAAACCTTTGTGCATTTACTTATTCATTTTAAAACCTTAGGTTTCATTCCTTCTGTCAAAGATATCCTACACCTTCTAGGAAAACCAATTTTCAAACTACCCAAACCTGATGATCTTGACATACCACACCAAACACAATCTTTTCAAATACCCTCAATTAAAATTATTGACTTAGACGATTCAATCAGAAAACCGTATGTCTTTAAGTATCTTCATCCACTAAGTGAAAAGCTACAAGGTTCTACCGATAATTCGAAGTTCTTGAAGAATTTCATTGCATAGACTGAAGCTAGTCAAAAGTAGAAGGAAGATCAAGAAGCCTTAGCTAAACATATTAAAGAGATTAATACTAAGGTTGATGAACTAAGTGACTCAGTGGGTGATCTTCATGAGGAAGTAGCACTTCTATGTGTGACTATAGAAGAAGACCTCAAGACGATCCACACTAATATTCAACATATGTTCTCTAAAATATTGAAGCGTCTGAAATGATATTTTTTTGATTAATAACAAATAGAGGGAGAATAGTAGAAAGGAAAGGAGAATTAGTATTAGAAATTTATTTTTCTTATATATGCTTTGTATATCTTGCATTATTCGTCTAAATAAATATATTATTTGTTTGAAAATTATTCGTCTGAATATTATTATTATCCGTCTGAATATCTTTTTTATCTTCTAATATTATGATTATTTGTTATCATCAAAAGGGGGAGATTGTTAAGTCAAGAAGACTTCACTTCTTCTATTGATTTTGATGAAAGTCAAATAATAATAATAAAAAAGTGTGTGAACTGTTTTTATGAGTTAGTTAAGTGCACAGATAAATGTAAGTAGCACAAATCATCAAATCAAGATGATATTCAAGAGCTGACTAAGATAAAGTGTAAAACGTATAAGACGAAGCGAAGTCATCAGACGAAGTGAAGTTATCAGACAAAGCAAATTCATCAGACGAAACGAATTCATCAGACGAAGCGAAGATATAAGACGAAGTGAAGACATAAGAAGAAGTATAGAAATCAAATCAAGACGATATAATCGAAGAATAATCTACAACGTCAGTTAGTTAGTTAGTTGGAGTTGGTTACAGGACTCAACAAATAACTGATCTCTGAAGATTCTACAAGCAGTTTTCTCAGGAAGACCATTGGAGAATTAGATTATAAATATCAGTTGTAGTCATAGACAAAACAACTTTCAACTCTCAACTCTTTACTTACACGAAATAATTCTATGATCAAGTGAGTATACTGTAAAAATATCCTGAGTGAAAAGAAGGAAGAAGAGAGATCAAGATCACCTGTAACGTGAGTTTAGAAAACTCAAACAATATCTTTTCAAGTGAAAGGGAAGGCTAGAGCCTGAAGAAGCTAAGATAACATATAAAGAATACTTTGTGAAAGAGACCTAAAGAGGTTCTGGAAGTGAGAAATAATACTTGTAAAGTTGCAAGAGATATTGAAATCTCAGATAAACTTTGAGGACTGGACGTAGCCCAAAGGTTAAGGGTGAACCAGTATAAATCGTTGTGTCATATTCTCTAACCCTTATCTCTCTAATTTCTTGTTATTAGAAGAATAGATACTATTTCCGTTGTTTCATTACTCAAACAAAAAAAGTGCGTTGTTTTGTAATCATCTGAATCTTTCAAGAAAATCAAGATTTTTTTTAAAGATTACTATCTTAGACGATTTAACACAATTCAACCCCCCTTCTTGTGTATTTTACATATTATACGTGATTTCTATATTAACAAGTGATTTACTTCAAGAACATCTAGGTTACTCACAGTACGCTCCAGTATACGCTATTGCCTGGATGGATCGGTAATGTCTTGATGATGACGTTCAATTTGAGCATCTATACATCATACAATACACACATAATTCATATTACAAGGTCGATAAATCAAATACATATTCACTTATGCACATACATATATGTGTCATGTTCAATGCATGCTCAATTAACCTTTCTCTGGTATGTAACCTTATTCAAATTTCTTAACCAATCAACATCATACTTTGTATGCTACCATTTTGCAATCAAGTTTGTATCTTTAAATTAGCTTGATTTACTCCAAATTCATCAATCATTCTTTACACTTATCCTTGAACATTTCTATGATCCAACAGCTTCTTATAATACACACACAATTGGTACTTTACATACGAAATTTTAGCAAGCTAAATCGATACATTCACCAAAATTTTTCTAGCAACATATACTCATACATTCACCCAATTCTCATTCATAAATACCCTATGTTCCTCAATACACATTCATCCATACCTTATACAAATTATTCATGTCCTAAAGATCATATTTTCATTAAAAGAACTCATTTATTCCTTTAACAAATCAGAATTTCTAGATTTGAACTTGACACATCAAAACAGTCCATTCTTTAGATTATGACATCAATTAATTACATAAACTTATCAAGATCTTATCCAATCAATCAAGCAACAATCTAAGCTCATTCCTAACCTTAATCGAGTCCAAATATACCAATTTAGAGTGAAATTTCCCAGCTGGTTCAATATGTACATAAGACTAAAATTAAAATTTCATAATTTGTCATTAACATTATTAATGTGTGTAACTTTTTTACCTTCAATACCTCACGAATTTAACAAGCTTAATGACATCACTAACATCTCAAATTTTCCAGATTTCATGTCCCTTAGGTTACTTCATTTTAGGTTAATTAAACTTCCAAATTGGTTACACTAAGGCTTAGAAAATTCTGCCTACTTATCTCATTAACATTCATTCTTTTACAACATGCCTACAGCTCAAAATTTTCCAGATTTGAAAACACCTATCTTCAGCATGCATTCCTCATCAATTATACTTCAATTCCCAACTTAAATCATTCGTACAACATTCCAAAAACTACCATTTTCGTATATATAAAAACAAACCAGAAAAGTACCCATTCATTAGTTTCCCATATTTTATCATCTTTATACCAAATTCCAAAACATCTACATATTAGTCTATCAATTATACCCTAATTAGACCTTAATTATATTCTAATTCCTCATCAATATCATATCCAATTCCAGTTCAAAATTATTCAATTGATAGCTCACAAATCATTGTCTTTCATGCATCAAAAATCAAACCAGAAACTATCTTATATTATCATACATATAGTCCTAGTTACTTCTCAATTCAAGAACACCTAATTAACGTCTTTCTTTAGCATAACTCCACCTTAATTATAGTTGAAATCCAGACCTAATTCATCCATGAATCAATCTATATCCCACGGTTTTCATACACCAAAAGCAAGCATAGAAAACTTCCAAGTTCAATCAACATATTTCCAGCACATATCATTACCAACATTTCATGCATTTCATTCCAATTTAAGCATGATTCACATACTATTTAACATGACAATAAGCTCAGATTGCTACTTACCTATTAGGCTTTCAATTTATCTCAACACTCCAGATCATAATAGCTCTCCATGCAATCCAAATTCATCACAAACTCAAGGTGAAGATGAGTTAGTTTTGGTAAAAACATAAGACAATAAACAACTGGTTTCTTGGTTGTTTTATAGGAGGTTAAGGTGTGAATTTCGTGTACCAATTTAGCCAGAGTAAGGACTAGAATACAGAGAAAAGTTTGAAGCAATTTTGGTGGAGAGAGGCGAGGGAAACAGTTGAAACGTTGTTGCTGGAATTTGCTTCATCAACATGCTAGATGTCACCAATTTTTAAAGACATATGTCTTCAGGCATAGAATCCATTTGCCCATTTCATATGCTGCCATTAATCCACACATTAAGTTGCCATATGTCACCAATTAATCATTCCATATGTCTCATTATAATTAGTCTACATGTCACATAATAATTGTTCTATTTGTCAATTGTTTCATTTGTCAATTGATTAACTATATCAAATGTCACTCAATTATAGGCATAATCATCCTAATTTTTTTATGTATCAATTGATCCTACCACTTGGCATTTTTTAATCCAATGGTACATATTAATTCATCAATCTCCCAATTAATAACAATTAATTCCAATTTACTAATTGGAATCCAATCAAACCAAAATTCAGGACGTAACAATTCACAATTCACATCATAGTCACTTTAAAATCTTTCGTACAGGATAAGTCAACTGAGTGCTTATACTATCTTTGTAATATGTACAAATATAATTCGTGTGTGAATGCTAATGTATGCATGTATATGCAATGTTTGATCTAGGATCTAACCCTAAGCATATTACGGAAACCGGATATTACATTCAACTTCCCCCTCTTTTCCTAGAAGAATGGACATACCTCTATGGAGGTACAACAACAATGGAGAATTCACAAATAAGACAACTATACTATTATGGTGGGAACCTCAACTTAAGGTCGATTGTGTTAGTTTATTCCCTACAGCCAATCGCTTTGATTGTAGTTTAATGAAAAAAATTATTAATAAAGGCATTCTTTATCTTTACGTATTAATTACATTTGATGTTTTAATACTAAAGATAAAATCTCTGGAATAGTTAATATGTAATTGAAATTATGATGAGATCATAATTGTGAGATTCAATTTACATTTATGTATTATTCCTAAATGTTTCTAGTTGTAGTTTCATCAAGATGAGATATTGTTGAAACGTTAAAACTAACACCCATTATGTTTCTTGCTTATGAAGAAAATAATTGATCTCATAAATTAAAATATGGAGATACTTAAACTAATGTGCGGGTGATTATTATAGAATAAGTCACTAAGCTGACTCGACTATGAGAATCCCAAATGGAATATTACTTATGTGTCTATGGATTTCCTTATAATGATGGTTGTATAATTGATCCTTAGACTTGAGATTACCAAGGTATCTCATGTAGGAATTATTGTGTTTTGATACTACTTATGTATTGTCCCAGGATAATTCAATCGGTAGTACTTGGATACAGTAAGAACCATATGGAGATAGTTGAGTAAGTCAATAAATGATTTATCAATCTAAAGTAATTAGAGAGAATGTTCCACTGTTCTTGGTTGATAGTGATTTATAAAATTCTCTGGTCAGAGTAAATTGACATTTAAAAAGGCATTCTCAAATATCAATTATAAATTAATTACTGATTGATAAGAATGAACATGATTGGACCAAAAGAGTAGATACTATATCTATACTCTGTGAAATTGGAATATTGAATGACGAAAAGATTAAATTATACATCATAACCATGCATGAAAAAGTTAAGTCAAACCACTTTGACATTCTTGATTTTTGAGTGGTCATGACATGTTGTTAGACATCAATCTTGATCTATGATTATAAATTGCTTAATTAGATAATTAAAGGAGTTTTAATTTATCTCATTCTAATTATGAATTAGATTTATAATTTACAATCATTGCCAATATATTAGGAACCTAACGGATCACACATTAAAGAGCAATTTGTAAAAGAAAAATCAATTTAATTAAGTTGGACTTAATTATAAAGTTTGAGAAACTTTAGGGATCAAATATAAGATATTTTATTTTATTAAAATTAAGTTAATTATAATTAGAGTATGACTTTAATTATAATTAAAGAATTTAATTTTAATAAAATTAAAAAAACCACCCTAATGATTTTTCTATTAATAGGAAGAAAAGAAAAATGAGCTAGCACTCTTACATTCTTCCTCTCAAAGTGTTGAGAAGTTGTTTCGTGGATATTCTCAGAGGCTGGACAAGTGAACAGCTTGTGGTTGACAAATTAAAAAGTTTCAAAGAATTTTCAACGGGAACACGAGCAAGGTATGATTTCTTATGATTCGTATTTTGTTTTATTCAAATTAATTAATTATCGGGATCCGCTCAGAATCCGTAAAAAGTTTTGTTTTCCGCTGCGCCCATGATTTGATCACGGTTGGATTCCAACAGATTGGTATAGGATGATCTGTTCCAATCATATATAACCAAGGTCTTCGATATACATGTGGCCAATAATGAAGAGAAGACTCCTTACAAATGACAGAATCCATAAAATTTCATGTATCCCATATCGTCACTGTCAATACAGGTCCAATGAAGAATCGTTTGAACATTTGTTTTTTTGTAGTGACTTTATTCCCATAGGGCTTTGAAAGAAATATGGCAGAAAGGCATCAATAGAAGCACCCAAGATGAGTTCATGCAGATTGTAAGGCAACACAAGCGAATACTATACAAATTTAGCGAAGCAAAGTGTGTTTTATTTCAAAACCTATCAAATCCTCTAATTCTTAATATTTGCAGGAGTAGGATCATTGACACTGCAACTTCATTTTGGTATTAAATACTAATTGTTAAAAAGTATAAATTTAAAAAATATTATTAAAATTTGATTGTCATTCTTTAAAGGTGTGTTAAACTTATTATTATATATAGTAATTTATAAATTATTTATTTTAAATAAATTATTAAATAAACTAATTATTATATATAGTAATTTATAAATTATGTATTTTAAATAAATTATTTAACAAACTAATTGAAAAATCGTATAAATGGTTGTTTCGTAAACTTTCTAATATGTTTTTGGCAAACACAACTAACAGAAAAATTAAAAGCACCAAATTAAGCGATACCAAGGTTTGTTAACGCAGTTCAACATACATTGCCTACGTTTGCGAGGTCCTCACCCAGCTTAATCAATTTGACGAAAGTGCAGTAGATTTACACAAGGTCTCACTGAGCTAACATCACTCAATCCTTGTAACTATCTCTCAACCTCACTTTCCGTGAAAGATTTTCACACCTAATAACACCACCGACTCGTGTTAACCTCGACAGATAATTTTTCTAAACAACTTTTAATGGAAGACAATTAAATAACTAACTCAAGCGATCAATCAACTAAGAACAGAACAATAACACGCTTGAGATAAAAGAGAAGAACAGCTTCCTGAAATAGATTTGAAAGTCCTCTACACACAAAACTGATTCATGGCAGTAGCACACCTAACTATTAATCCTTGGCAGAACACTCACGCACCACATTTAATGTCCTAGCGGTGAGCCACAATGAAAAATCAACACCTAGCCAATTAGTCAAGTTTTTCAACGTATACCAATCCATAGAACAACCAATCAACATACAGCTTCATGAGAGAATTTGATGCTTCAAATCCAACTGTAAGCTCAACACACATAAAAAAACACTCACTTTTAGCAAATTTTCACACAAAAACTTTAGCATCATTTATCCAGAATTCCAACCGTTCACCACTAATAAAGAACACACATGGCACAAGACAGATGCGTTACTTCCATAAATCAAAACATCCTTATGTCACCAACACATAACACTCATAATCACTTTAGCTATTTAAAAAAAACAATGGACGCACTCACCAAAGAGCACTAAAGATAGCCGTCAATTAACACACCAAAATCCTACACAGCCAAGACCAATGTCCATTCAAAAACCCTTAGCCAAACTTCAAAAATTCTAGCGATACTCTTCAATACTCACACACGTGATCACCATAATATATTTGAAGATAAACTCCAATTCAGTATATAATTCTTTCACAACTATAAAATTATCTACTGTAGCATTTTGAATTCAAATCAAACAATAATAATATTTTATATGTCTAATTAATAAATAAAATGACAAAATTAAATAAAAAGATATATACTGTATATATCTTAACACTAATAATTTATAATTAAGTGATAAATTTATTTCCATCAACATTTATAAGCTTTAAGGTTTAATGGACTTTCTTTTTAAGATTTTAAATAAATGATGATTCTCATTTGAGTAAGGTCAAAGTCAAAGTCAAAAGTAAAGTTAATTTTAAGACTCCTAATTTTACGGAGTCTGAAGGATTCATTTTTGTATTTTTTACAGCAACTTTATAATCACACAAAAAAGAACTTTATCGGTTGAAGTGAAAGTTATCACATCAATCGGGTCACATCCACGTGAAAGGAAAATCATGGAGCATTTCCACTCCAGAGGAGTATCTTTGAGCGTTGAAAACTGACCAATAACATAGTACTCTGCTAACTTTTCTTGATTTATTATGGCTTTTCCGAGAAATGAGACGTGGACAATTCTAGGCCATAACCTAATCTGTTTGGTGTGGAAAGCTGCTACGTGGGAATCGAACCCATCCGACTCCTACATCAATCACCTTTGAATATGTATTTTTATACAAATATGTTAGTATTAATTACTCAAAATAGTTTTTTAAAATAAAAATGTATATGAAGCTTCTGTTTTCCAGCATCAGATTTTTTATATCAGATATGATATTTTTATCATATTTAATTAAATTTTATCTATAGATAAATATATAAATAAAATTTAATAAAATAGAGTTAAAACATAATAAAATAACTGTCCATTCAAGCTGTTATTTTTTCAAAAACTTTAAATACAAATTTGCATTTATATGTAAAACTTGTAATCAATTTTGGACAAGGTTGACATGATTGATCTTTTTTCATAATTTTTTTTAAAATTTTGATGAGTAAATTGAATTCTATCGCATTATTATAATTAGCAGTTGAAACTTGAAAGTAATAAAATATTAAAAAACATAGAGAAAAAGAGCTG
This sequence comes from Erythroxylum longipes, assembly GCA_027563885.1. Taxonomy (NCBI): domain Eukaryota; kingdom Viridiplantae; phylum Streptophyta; class Magnoliopsida; order Malpighiales; family Erythroxylaceae; genus Erythroxylum; species Erythroxylum longipes. The sequence continues at coordinate 10,928 of JAOQMS010003689.1, forward strand.
AGGAAAAGTGCAATTAAAAAAACAAAATAAACAGCTTTGCTCATTTTCTCTCAGAAAATAGATGCTTCGTCTTCTTCACCACTGCCCTTGTCTCTCAGTTTTTCTTTTTCTCCTTAGTTTTGGTCTAAGTATCCAACTCACAGGTCTCCATTAATTATCCATCCTGAATGTTCACAAAAAAGGAGAATCAGTTTTAAGAAAAAGAAAAATAAAACAAAACCACCTTCATTTTCTTCTGTTCATCTCCACATCTGTGGATCTGCTGTGCTCCAAGCTCAATTGACTTCTGCACGTAAGTCGTTAAAGAAATTTTCTTGCTTGTTCTGTCCATATTCATGGTTTTTTTTTTTTCTGGGTTTTGGATTTTAGCTTCTTCTCTGCTCTCTTTCTCTCATATTCTGTTGTTGTTCTTGAAACGTCCCCATATCATTATGTCCATGCATAGTTATAAGTACCTGTTTATAGATTTTTGTATCTCCCTACGTTGTATGGATTTGTCCATATGTTGGTCAACTCGACTCGGTATTGACTGTAGAAAGTTTGAAGCTTTAAGCTTTGTTCTTAAATTAGTTCGGCTTGTGGCTTCTTTTCTTTGTTCGGGTTCCTTTTTAATTGCTAGTTGTTTCTATTTTCAAAGCGTTCTTGAATTCTGATTCTAGATTTTTAAAAATTAAGTCAATTAAATCAGAAAGTTAAAAATTGAATCAAAAAATAGACAATTCTAAAAGTTGTAATTAAAGCCATAATCAAAAATAATATATAACCTTACATAATGAACTTTCATTTCAATGAGAAGACGTATTAGTTATTCCCTTACAAATTTAAGTGTAGCCTCTACTTCATTAGAGTCAAAAGCAATTAGTATTCTTCCATTGTAATGATAATGGTGGTTTGTAATGATGGAACAACCTCCTTTTTTATTAAAAAAAATATGGATCGACCTCCTGAAAAAGCTTAGTTCTTTAAATTTGCTCCTTGATTTTAGTTTGTAAAGACCTGTTAGTAATGGTTTAGTATTATAAATATAGTCTAAAATCATTTTCTATTTATTAGGCTATTGAGCCCTTTAGTGTTCTGAGCTAGGATGGTCATTTGAAGGAGAGATTGAGGCTTTATTTTTCTCTTAGGGCTTCTTCTTATGAATCTTTGAAAATTATTCTTAACATAAGAACCATTGGAGGTTTTATTGATCTAGTTGTTTGGTATTTCTGTTAGTGATTATGTTGGTTCTTGGTGCTCAAATATAATCTCATTCCTTAACAAGGATGAGTTATAAGGTTACTTAGATTCTATAGTGGAGACTTTAGGATTGTCGGGAATTGCCTTCCTAGTGGATTCCTCTACAGGCATATGAAGTTTAATATTCATGTTGCTATCAATTCCTAAAGTGTTATAGGAAGCTCCTCTTAGGATAGTTCCACTACCTTTTCATTGCATTAACAGTATTGATAGTTTCATAATTGACATCTTGATGCACAAGCTACTGGTATTGACTAGTTTGGAATTGTTTCCATGTTAGTCTCCACACTTGCTTTCGCTTAACTTGATCTAGCCTCCAATGTAAATAACTAAAACATAGTCTTCAAAGAAATTGTTAGCTTCATCAAGTATTAATAAGTGAATGCTTTCTGATAGCTTCTTTTGATGTCTTTTAGAATACAAACCTAGGTATAAATAACTCTTCTCAATATAGTTATTGCTTTATCTATACACACACATAGCTTTCCAAATGGCTTAAGCCTCTAGTTATCCAATATTTAAAGGGAATATTATGGATATTAAGCCAGAGAGAAATTTGTTTCTGCCTCGAAGTCTAATCTTGATTTTCTAAAGTTGTAGAAGTAAAGGCTTTGAATTTTAATGTCATAGGCCAACATCTAATACCTTTTGAGCTTGGATGGATGAGCAGAATTTGAAAGGGAACATTTTTTCATTATTAAGTAAGACCTCCTGTAGACTAAGATGCTTCTAATGGTAGTTTTCCTAGTATTTAAAGTTGAGAAAGTTATCCTTTTGTCCATGAAAAAGCCAATGAGAGGAGATTCCCATTCGACGACACCTTCCTTGAGAATGTCTTTCTCTGGAGCCACTATGCTTTTACCTTTAGATGAATAAGAGGGAAATAATGGAGCTTCAAAGATGGTGAAGCATCCCCCAAAACTTGCTTGGAGATAAGCTTTCAAATATGGTGTGGTAGCAGATTGAGTTACATAGGGTACCTAAATTCCTAGCAGTGATTAGACAATGAAACTAAGTATTGGAGTTGGTTAAAGGAGGAAAGTCCCCTACTATAAGAATAAAAATTGTGGTTAAAAGTTCTAACATTAAGCTTAAAAAGTAAAAGGGTAAAAGAGAGAGAGAAAGCCACTCGAGGAAATTGAGAAGGATGCCAAATGAGAAAAAAAAAGAGAAAGAAGAGAATGGAGATCTCAGCTGAAAGAGCTATAGAACCAAAAATACAAATAAAAGAGAAGAAGAAGATGTTCTGAGAGGAGGAAAAAAAAAGGAGAAACTATAGGTGGTGATAAAAGAAGGATCAAAGAAGTGAAAACTAAAAGATCCAAGCAGCTTCAAACGAGTTAGTAAGGGCTTAGGAAAAGAGACCAAAGGAAAGAGGATAGAAGGAACTATTAAGAGAACACCAAAACTATAAATTTTCTAAAGAGAAACCAATACTAGAGAATAAACCCAACATGAAAAACATATAATGATTAGAGAGTAACTAGAGTCTCTCTTTCTAACAATGTTTAGAAAATTTTGAAATCCAATAACCTTCTTATAAATGCATATAAATATTTTTTATGTTGTGCATTAATTTTATAATATATCTTAGATTTTTAAAAAGAGAGTTTATTTCACGACAATACACTAAAATGAGAAAGTCTAAATGCATTTAATTTAGAAGTTGATTTTTTTTGCATATATTTGTATGGTTAAAATGGTATTATATATATATATATATATATATATATATATATTTGTGTGTGTGTGTTAGATTGTCGCATGGAAAAACTTAACACAAATAACTTCATATGATTACAAAAACAGTGGACCTTTCTCATAAGTCATGCTTTTGCATTGCTAAAAAAAGGAAAGAAAACGTTCAACGACCATAAGCATAACAGATAACCAAAAGTTCCTCTTATCTGTTTTTATGATAGGAACATATGAAATTGGCCAATAGATTGAGTCAAATTGAAATTTACTTTACCAACAACGGGTTACCATTCCCATTCTCTTTAAACAGGAATTGTTGTTTCAAAAACTCTCATAGTAGCCTTCTGTGCCTGAAAGTAAATATATATATATATAGATATGAGACGCTAATCATGAGAAATTCAAAATTCATAAAATATGTGAATAAGAAAATTTAATGCACAAAGAAGGGGGAAGAAAAGAAGACGGTATCTCACTTCTTTGTCCCATTTTGTGCGGATGGTGATAGTTAGGAGAGACAATACTTGGACCACTAGTGCACCTACATTTCCTAGCCAAAGTCCCTACGTATGCCCATATTTTAGAAAAGACTAAGTGAGCATTATAAAAAGATAGCAGTTAAGGGAATGGAAGGATTATTAGAATTCTTACCTTGCCACCAGTTTGGAGGACGAAAGCTAATAAAACTCCACATGGAATTCCCACAAAATAATAGGATCCAAGATTGATGTATGCACCAATCTTCTGCCAACCACATCCTCTAGCGACGCCTAATTGTTTGACACCCATAGTTAACCACCATTTAGCCATGCTATGCTTATTCTTAAGCCTAATTTGTTTGAGAGTCTTGTAACAGAATGGTTGGTGAATAAGGACAGTAGCTTGTATATTTCAACTGGAAAAGGAAAAAGTTAATAGAACAATATTGTTAAGTTCACCTGAAAGAACGCATTAGACACCATCGAAGATGTTGGATACTGCAATTATAGGTAACATGACTGCCACGTATTTGATCACCTGAACCTCATTGCTATAAGCATAGCCCCATATGTTTCGAATTGATATCAGTACTATTCCCACCAGAACAATCTCAGTCATGGCCAAGCCAAGGACCATATATATGGCTAAGCGTGCTCTTTTAGAATTCCCTGCTCCTAATTCATTTGAGACCCGAGTGCTATACAGAAGAAACATTTTTGTTGTGTTAAGCTGTAAGCAGGCAACTGAAAATTGCAGGAAGGTTGAGGCATTCTCCATTGTGTTACAACTCAATTTTAGATTTTATTCGCTTTTCCATACAAAGTATTTATCCTAAATGTCACAGTTGAGGACCCAATTGGAAGGAATTTATTAGCAACAAAAACTCACCTCACAGCATTACTCAGTCCATAAGGAATCATCCAAATTGTTGTAGCTGTATTAAGGCTGCAAAGAGATCTTCTTTAGATTCACAATCAGAGCAAACTTGAAACAAAGTGGACTGAACTGCTAGATTCGTAAGGCTCAACAAATTAAGCATCTCAGTATATATATTTCATGAAGATACTAACCTAATAGAGAGCACTGAGGTTTCTAACTTTGGGTTTGGTAGAAGACCAAATAGAAGAACCATCGTTTCAAATGACCAACTTTCCAAGCTGTACAAGATCATGCAGAAGTATCAGAATCAGCCGTATATAGTGAATAGTTGATCATATATATTTCTAGAAATATATTTAGTTTCTAAGTTCATGAAGGAATTAGTAATTACCAAATCATAAGAGCTGAAGGAATGGCAAGCCTCAGAAAATAGGGAATGTTATGTAGGGCTTCCTTGGAAAAGCCTGTCCAAGTTTTGGTGCACAAAGAGGAGAACTTTACATAAAGAGCCAATAGCAATACATTCATCCAATAGGAAAAGCAGTTTGCCAAAGCAGCTCCTTTCATTCCAAGTCCAGATTTAAAAACCAAAATCCAGCAAACTGGGAGGTGAAGCAAAGCTGTGGTTCCTGAGATAAGCATCATGGGAAATACTATGTTCTGTGTTTGTAGAATTTGACGAGTCATTGTAGAAGACCATATGCAAAGATGGCTGGAATCAAGAAGCGTGCATATATTCCAGCTTGAACAGCCACATCTTCATCTTGGCCTAGAGCTTCTAAAATTGATCTTGTATTTGCCCAAATGATAGCAAGTGGCATGCAGGCAAGTGAAAGAACGAACATGGCTCTCTGTGTGTGTATTCCCAACATATGATACTGCTTGGCTCCATATGATTGACCACAAAATGTATCAAGGGCACTTGACATTCCTAACTGTTTCATCAAGGCAACATAGTAAGAGGAATCAGGTCATAACTGTTTCATCAAGACGACACAACATGAGGTATTAAGTCATTTTAACCAAGAATTTCATATAATACTACAATATTTCCTGGCCTAAACTAATATTAAAAAGGCCTAGAAAAGTCGAGACAAATAAAATTGATTAGAATAGAAATTGAAGAACTAGATTTGTGTGGAGTGAGAAAAAAATTAAAGATGAGTCCCAAACAAAGACTTAAGTATAATTCTCTGCCTGTAATTGGGGAGATGGATTTACTGCAAGGTTTACGAATTATTGTCTTCAAGAATCTATTTCCACTTATGACGAGAGAAGAAATCGGTTGAAGAACAAATCAAATTCATGTACAACATATCGGACCATTTGTTCTTGATTATAGAAAGAATCTACGTGATCTAGATTTAAAAGATAGTTCATTTGTATAATGTTGTCAATCAATTAGCAGATGTTTTTATTGACACTAAAAGGATGACTAAAATGCTCTTATTCGAATAGATGTCCTGGTGGGACAAATTTTTGCTGTGACAAATTTTTGCTGTTGTTACATATCAATTTGCACTGCACTTGAATTGAGGAAGGCTATTAGGAGACAAAAAAGCAAACTTCCTAGAAAAAGTACTACAAAAGCGCATAATTAGTGGTCCAGAAGTAACTCAAGCAAAGTAATCAATTTCAAAAGAAAGTTTAGTATCAGTAGGTGAGAAAACCTATACAGAGATTCAAATTCTTCAGAAACATGTTTTAAAGACTTGCTCTTCTTCATCGTTTAAACTGAAATTAGAAAGCACCATCTTAAGCTATTCAAAGCCCATTTGTTGGACAACACCTTCCACGATATATAATCCTGATAACGAGATCTAGATTGGCTAATGACCAGTAGCAATTAAGTACAGTTACATTTTTAACAATATTAATAATAAACAATAACCATGTTGGATGGCAGTAATTGACTAATGAATATGAGTCGAAGCATGCAACGACAAGAGAGCAAACGAGGTTGTTTGCTTAATTATTCCGCGCCCAAGTTTTCTTTAACGAGGAACCAGGCGTCCAGAAATTAATAAATGCGCCACAAGTTGTCTACCAACTTCTAGGAGAATAATAAATCATGCAGTCCTGGTCATTTTCCACTACATGGGTCCTCTCAAGTTTGTCTATAATTCATAAACGAACGTCACGACACGACAAACGTAACCTAGCTAGTGTGACATATT
>JAOQMS010003710.1:0-17396 GCA_027563885.1 Erythroxylum longipes
TAAATCCTACATGAGGTTTCTATAATTGTAACCTAATTTCAATGCACATGAAAACAACTATTAAAAATAATTTAAATAATTTTCATTTTTTATTGTAAATTTTTGAACATAATCATACATTATTATGAATAAGTAATACAATGATGAGAAGAGTATTATCCTATAAGGATTATGTTTATCAATTATCAAAATTAACCTAACTATAATGTTATTTAAAAATTTAAAGGATCTAATCGAATAAAAGAACAATTTAAAATAATAAAAATAATAATATAGAATGATTGACAATCAATATTGAATGGCTTTAAGACTTTTAATTTCACCAAGGTTAATCCCACTTAAATCACTTAGTGTAATTAACTAATGCCTATTACTTATGTTGCAATGAATTTCTTTAAGTTGATTGGTAATATTTCTTAAGAATCAATAACATATTCCAATAAGTAAGTTTTTCTGAAAGATAAAGGAGTTCATTAATAAACATGATGTGTTTCACGATGTATGTGATAAGAAAAACTAAAAATTGAAAGAAATTTGATACTAAATTTTGTCTTTATGCTCTTTTCCTATGTATTTTCTTCTCCAAATATGGAAAAAGTATTAAAAGTATATCAAAAACTTGGCTCCCTTCTAAAATCCCTAGATTCTCCTATTTATATTCTCCTTAAAATTATATCACTTTAAGTCTAAACTTTTTGTATTAATTTTTACTTACTAATACAGGAGTACTAGTTTAGTGTTGTAAGGATGCAACTTAAAGTTTGATACATAGCAAATCCTCAATTATAGTGCAAATAGTAACATAAAAGTTCTTGTACTTTGTCCTATTCTAGCATTGAACGTAGAAATGTTTCTTTCTAGGATAAGGGCATTTATACTTCTAGGAACTGTTACTTTGAAAAACTTATTATTGAAAGACACTCAAAATTTGCATAAAGGTGTTAGTTATAACTTGTATTTTCTTATTCCTTAATCCTTCGTTTGGCTTAAAATATTTTTCATGTCCAATAGGAGGATCCTAACTATAGAATAACCATATAACACATCAAATTCAGCAAATTCATACTATAATCAACACAGTAAACAAATTAGAGCAGTAAACATAGAATTTGATTTAATTGACGTCTCAAAACCCCAATACTACCAGTATTAATGATATGCCATCATCTTTGTAGTCATGCAAAACTCAACAAATGGAGAATTTTAATTGTAAACTTACACAAATGGAGAAGCTGCAGACGTCAACAGTGACGGTGAGATGATATTAGACTAAGAGGAGACTTTCGACGGAGAGGAGATGCTGTAGACGGCGGCAGATGGCAACGGCAACAAGAGGAGATGCAGTTGACGAGGAGAGGATGACGACGCAAGGAGGAAAAATATAAAAGAAACAAAGGAGAAAATGAGGGGAAAGGTTTCGGGTGCCTTTAACCTCGAACCTAAATGACGTCATTTGGTATTAAACCAAATGATTTCATTTTTGATTTTTTAAAACGACTAATCTGAATTTAACGATAGAAAGTGAAGACTGTTGAAAAATCACTAACGGAATGCATTACCATTGGTACAAAACCAACGGTGTGTAAAATTCACAAATGAACACTATATCCATTGGTAAAATTCTGATGCTATTTAATTACGAGAAGCATTCCTGCCTAATTTACCAAACGTTATGACAGGTTTGTCGCTAAATTCTATAGGAAAATTTTCGCGAATGTTTTCCCTCCACCTTTATCGACGCAAATTTTTTCCATCACAAAATGAAATTTTTAACGACAGTTTTACCAATAGATAATGATTTTCCATCTATAATTAGCTACGGTAGTTGGTCCGTCAGTAATTGTCTGTCACTAATGTATGGTTTTCTTGTAGTGATATATTCTAATTAAGCTTTTTGCTTAATAAATATTTGTATTACTATAATGTGCTTTTGCTAGTATATATTCCTGTAGAATTTTTATTTGACAAGTCATTATAATTTTCATTCTCCATTCATAACATTTTTGGCTCAATAAGTTTTGATAGTTATTTCTATTTGCGAGAAAATATTTCATTCCACTATATCAATTTTTTCTCACCATTAGCAATTAAATATTCTAATCAAACTTTTTTCTTGATTATAATTTATAATACTTTACTATCTTTTTACAAGAATATATTGAAGTCAAACTTTTACTTGATCATGTCATAATAGTTTTTACTCATTACTCATATCATGTTTTTTTCTCGATAAATACTTGCAATTCTTTAGTAGCTATTTGCAAGCATATGTTTCAATCTATTCATCAAATTTCTTTCTTCTAATTAGTGATCACATATTCAAATTAATATTTTTTTTATAATTAGTTATAAAATTTTATGTTCTTTTTTCGAGCATATATTTCAATAAAACTTCCACCCAAAAACTCGATATATTTTTTACTCGTTGTTTATATCATCAAGTATTTATAATGATTTATTCTTATTATGCAAGCATATATTTAAGTCAATAATTTACTCATCATATTAGTTTTCGATCATTCTTGGTAGTTCTTTACTTGCTATTTGCAATAACATATTTCAATCTAGACTTTTAATTTTTTTTCTCACTATTATTGATCATATATTGTAATCAAACTTTTTACTTGATAGTACTTTTAATATTTCACCATCATTTTGTGAGTTTGTATTTTAATTAAACTTTTACTCAATAACTCATTATTTTCCACTCATTATTATTAACTTTTTTTATCGATATGTCTTGATAGTTATTTGTTAGCTATTTAGGAAAAAATATTTCAATATTATCTATCAATTGTTTCCTTGTTATTAGTGATTACAAATTCCAATAAATAATTTTACTTCATAAGTATTTATAATACTTAGCTTTTTTTTGCAATCAAATATTTAAGTCAAACTTTTACTCAATAAGTCATTATAGTTTTCACTTGCTATTTATACCGTGATTCTTAGTAGATAAATCCTTATAATTCTTTACTTGCTATTTGTAAGCATATATTTCTATTAATTTTGTTTAAAAAATTATACCTTTTATAAATAATCCTTTTTTAATGTATAGTTGGATTTTAACTCTTAATATGGTACTAGATTAAGAAACCTTTATTAGGGAACTTAATTGGTATTGGACTAGGAATCTAACTATTAACATGGTTAACTCCTACTTTAACTAGACTTAACTGTTAAGTGAAGAGGACTTTACGATGATTAATTTTGATGACAATCAAATAATAATAATGTTAGAAATAAATGAACTAGTTTGATGAGTGTGTTAAGTATGCAAAAGTACAAAACACAGAAGGAAAACACAGAAGATATAGAAGAAAGCAAAACATAGAAAAAGTGGAGAACACAGAAGAAAGCACAGAAGAAGCAGAATACAGAAGAAGCAGAAGATACAGAAGAAGTACAGAAGAAGCAGAAGATATAGAAAAAGAAAAACACAGAAGAAGCAAAACACAGAAGAAAGAAAAATACAGAAGAAGTGAAAACACAGAAGAAGTGAAGAACACAAAAGAAAGGAAAACACAGAAGGAGTGAAGAACACAGAAGAAAGAAAAACACAGAAGAAGTGGAGAACAGAGAAGAAAGAAAAATGCAGAAGTACAAAACACAGAAGAAACAGAAAATATAGAAGAAGTAAAACACAGAAGGAAGCAAAACACAGAAGGAAGAAAAATACAGAAGAAGCAAAACACAGAAGGAAGCAAAACACAGACGATACAAAGCAGAAGATACGTTAGTACGTCGAACAGTTAGTTAGTTGGAGTTAGTTACAGAACTCAACTAAATAAGCGGTTATCAAGATTCAAGAAGCAGTTATCAAGACTCAAGAAGCAGTTATCAAGAATCAAGAAGCAGTTGGAGACTTAGACTATAAATACTAGTCGTAGTCGAAGATTGAACAACTTTTCCGAAAACCTTTGAACAATTATTGATCTTTGAGCTTTCAAGTGTTTACTTAGAAAAGAAAATTTCAGTAGTGCGATACCTAGAGAGCAAACCCTACTGTAACAAAAGCTTACAATATCTTTCTAGTGAGAGAAAAAAAAGGCTAAGAGCTTAGAGAGGCTAAGATAGCTGAAAGAATACTTGGTGTAAGAGACCTGAAGAGGCTTTGGAAGGGAAGAAAGAATACTTGTAAATTTGTTAAAGTATAGTGAAAAACTCAGATGAATTCTGAGGACTGGACGTAGCCCACGGTTTGGGGTGAACTAGTATAAAAGCGTGGAGTCTATCTTTTATCTCTCAACTTATTCTATTTTTTAAAAAACAAGTATATAGAAGTTATTTGCGATTTATCTACGTAACAATTTTCATATAACGCTTGTGATATTCTTTTAACAAGTTAGAGAAGTTCTTATCAGAAATATTAAAGGTTTTGTATTCACGAAAAGAATACACAATTCAACCCCCTTCTTGTGTATATCATATATTGTACGTGAATTTTATATTAACGTGTGATTTACTTCATTAACCTTCTTGAGTAATTGGACCCCTTATATAGACCCAGGGTACGCAAGCCTATATATGATTGAAAGGCCTATTGGGGTAATTCAACCCTTATTCAACTTTTCATTGAAAGAATTACAATGTTAAGAAGATCAATAAAGATGTATCTTCCACCTCAAGAAGAAGTATCAAGTGAATAAATACTAAATGAGTCAAGAGTCTCTTGTAGAGAGAAACATTGATGTAATTTACTTTTATTTATTTTTCACTTAATATTTTTAGATATCTTACATGTTTGTTGTGTATGTTTTAGGCATGAATTATATAAGATGTTAGTTAAGGCTAAGAACAAAGGAGACAGGTTTACTAATGTCATTTTTTAGGGGGAGGGAGAAGCAAAGGATGATGCACAACAATGAGGTCACCATCCTTGAGGTAATGATCTGTATTGGATCTACCCCTGTCTCTTTTCCATCTCAGCCTTCTTTATATTTCTCTCACCAAATGGAGAACAAATTGACTTCTAGATTCAAAGTAAGCTTATTAGAGAATAAGAATGTTTCTTCACTAACTTCAACCTGAGGAAGATTAATACAATCTTTAGTAAGGTAGGAAATGGATCTAAATTAGTTCATTTGATCGCCCTCCCAATCACAAGGAAAGTATAGAGGGTATGTATGTTAACCATATTTATATGTTTTCTAAAAGGCATCTCGTAAAGATAATATTTATTTAACACTTTTCATTTGTATTCTTTTTGACAAATCTAGCTTATTGTTCTATTTTCCCAACTATCACATTTGTAGTTGTGGGCTATAGAAAACATTTAGGCGAACTTGACATGACTTACAAGGAGAAGGAAGAGGCTAAAAAGGCATCCACAAAGGCGTGTGAATTCGTCGATATTTTTAAAATGGAGAAAGAGGTTGTTAACGAATACTTGATCAAGTGTTATAGTGAGTTTAAGAAGGAGGTAGAAACGTTAAATCCATCTTTAAGATTAAGTTAATAGGATGTACGGAGACAAATTCAAGTTTGAACTTATTCTTTTTATCATAGTTCTAAGTTCTTTCCATAAAATGAAACTACCATAAGCTTATCATTGCAACCATCACAGAGTTTGAGTCTTACAAGAAGGTGGCACAAAGGAAGTTTCTAGACTTGGATATTTTGATGCTTTTAGTGAGCTTGATTCCATTCAAAAAGAGGAACTTAATAAGGTTTGTGAAATTGATGGAGAAGTTGAGGTTACTAGCCCTATTAATAGAGGATTGCATAAACCTAATGATGTCAACACAACTTCTTCCAATGGCACACTTTATCAATTTATTTGTTATTTGCTATTATACGAAGGGATGTAAATATAAGAATGTTTGGTCATTTTTATCTGTTTTATTTTTTGCGTATGAAACTTCACTTTAGGCCATATTTTGTATGCTTACTTTCACTATTGGCTCATAAGTATATTCAAATTCATTTTTAGTTATATGAAGTCTAACTTTAATTGATCAATTTTAAATAAATGATAGATATGTGGCATATAGATCAAATGCTTACATAAATTTTTTAATGAAATAGATATGTCGGGCATATAGATTCTAACTCTTATACCTTAACAAAATTTTGATAACCTAATGATTGTAGGAATGTAAAGTCTAACCCTAATGTGTTAACAAAATTTTAATAATTTTAACTTGAAAATATAAGGGATGTGGAGTCTAACTCTAATGCTTTAAAAAAATTATGATAATTTTGACAAAATTTTCATAATTTTAACTTAATAATGCAAGGAATTTGGACTCTAGCTCTAATTCCTTAACAAAGCTTTGATACTTTTGATATAATAATGGCAATTATATGGAATTTGAATCTAATTATTCAACAAAATTTAACAATTTTAACTTGAATATACTGGGGTTTTAGAGTTTGGTTCTAATGACTTAAAGTTTTCTTTTTTTTCTTTTTGGTAATTTAACGTGTAAATAGAAAGAAGTTGTAAGCTCATAAGTTTTTCTATTTGTTTTAAGTTGAATTGACTTCTTATGGATTTGAGATTTATAACCTTACACATTTTTTTCTTAGATAGGAAGCTGAGTTGACGTCTTTTAGACTTGAGATTTATGAAGTTTGTCTTTTTTTAGCTAAAGAGTTGTGTTTGTTATTAAGGTTGGTGGGCAATCTTTTTGTCTCTTTTAGTAAGGTTAGTGATCTATCTTTTTATTTTTCATCTAATTCAATTTTAATGATCTAGTTAATAACTATGTTGCCTTATATTGTGTTTGTTATTAAGGTTGTGGCGAATCTTTTTTTCTCTTTTAGTAGGGTTAGTGGTCTATCTTTTTTGTTTCATCTAAGTCATTTTCAATCATGTAGTTAACAATTATGTTGACTTATGTATTAAAACTAAAAAGTTCCTTGTTGCTCATTCCTTTGCTTTTCCCTTTTGATCCCTGCATTTTTTACTTCTTATTTTTATTAGTTAAAGACGCATCAAAATGTTTTCCATATGGTTTGTATCTTTCATGTCTATGTATTTTTTAACTCTAATTTGCACCTCCTTAATACTTTGAGGTTGTTTTTTTTTTTTTTTGCTTTGAATTCCAAAAGAGTTGGTGAGGATTGAGTTTGTTTGCAAAGGTTGGTACTATTAGACTTGCATCAAGGATGTGGAAAGAATTATGGATAATCCCCTAGGCTTTCTTCCTCCCTTTAGGTTATTGATATTGGATATAGGGATTCTTAAGGCCTAAGTTTGTTGTTGGCAAAGAGTGACACAAATCTTGTAGCTACTTGTTAGAAAGTAGCTACAAAGGTAGTGAGCAACATTTTAAGCTATGATCATTTTGCACTCATTAGAATGGGAGAGAAAGCTTTACATTTTATAGAATCAAATGCATAATGTAGGTCTTTAAGTTCCTTATAACAGTTTATGTGGTCACATGTTAATGCATTCCATCATAGATATTTAGATTTGGCATCTTGAATCTAATTAGTAATGACTCAACTAAGACATCAAAAAGTATTAAAGGTTGTTAGTTATATATCAAGGTTGCCAATGCTTAGTTAGAAGATGGCAAAGGTTATAAAGTGTGGTTAGATATCCTGTTAATGTTGGTTATAGTTCATCCCATTGATGTTGGTTATAGGGCATTGACTTAGAGTGTAGGGTTATGGGATGAGAATGGGGCTCCTATAATGGTGGTTACAAGGTTGGCTTATTGCCTTTTTTGTAACAGTTGTCTCACTTATTCTTGTATCATTAAAAGTTTTATTACTTAACCTTTGGATACTTATTGATAAAAGAGTCTATAGGGATGTTAGTTATTCCAGTGATATTGGCAGAAAGGTTATTATTGCTGGTGTTTATTATTCTTTCCTAAGGTAGTCATAGCTTAACTTTTTAAGACTTTTTTACACAAAAATGTCAAAATAATTCATTTAGGTTCTCAATGATGAAACTAAATAATGTAGTTTAAATTTAGAGTAAGCTTGTTAAATTGCCCAAAATATAGACTGAAGATAATGTTGTAATTAAGTCATGTTAAATTTAAGGATATGCCAAGGCACTTATCTTTGATGAGTAGGTCAAAGTTATATAAGTCTTTAGGTTTATTATACAATAAATCGAGATCAATTATAAATTAGGTCATGAAACAAAGTGATTGTACCATGAATATATTTGGATGGAGCACGCATAAAGATGGTTTAAGATGGCTATACCAAAAGCTCATCAAGTCATCTATCTTCCAGAGTCAATGATGTGGCCATATATGCAAAAATATGGAAGTATTTCGTTAAGAAAGTGGGAGCACTACCTCATAAAATGAGAACACTTCTTTAAGTAGTAGGGAGGAGGTCGACTTAGTTAGCAATGAAGCAGGCATACTTCAAACATATTTTTTATATGCTAAAGTTTAGTTAGTGGTCTATAATGGATAATTCCTCATTAACTTGGTGGAATTAGTGGAATAAATAATTCCCTAGTAACTTGGTGAGTTAGTGGAGAAAGTAGGTGGTTTAATTTACTTAGTCCCTAAATTCTCACAGCCCTATAGAAAGACATATTTTATAGTTTATTTTAGTGTCATATCGTACATTCAACATCTGCAAAAAGAAGTTGAGACTTTTAAAAGAAAGTTCTTATTTAGACTTTTGAGTAGGGAGATCTTGAGAGGCTTATTATAAAGCTCTTTAAGTTAAAAGTAACTTGAATTTTTTTAATTCTTTCATTATGAATGGATCAATAAAAGGTTGACTTTATATATCTCTTTTATTTGTTTCAATATATTGATTTTTGATGAACACTTATGCATTGAGAGTGTGAATGAAAAATATAAACATGAGGGATGTGAGACATTCATAAACAAATTAATTTGTTGATGGACAATCATGAGAAAGGCGAAGTTAAGCTTTGGTAGACATAAACTTGACTATTACATGAGGATATAACAACTTTACTCAATTTTGCTGTTTTAAAAAAGTCCCAATGATAGTTACATTAATGACTAGATCCTAAGATTTTATCTTTTTATAATATTAATTAATTATTATATATCTCTTACCATATTCTGTTAATTTTTATCTTTTATAATTTTAAGCTAACATCATGTTAAAATTTAAAAATTTAAAAATTACATTAAGTTGAATAAATTTAGATAAAAGAATTCACAAAATATAACATTAAAAGTTGTGTGATAATTAAACAAAATTATAGTGATAAGTGATAGTTTTAAAATAATGAAACTAAAATAAAAATTAAAATATGGGAAATTTTCAGTCTATTTGACACATAATCTTACTGTTGGATTAAGTGTACTTGGAAGGTCATACTTATGGTCTCAATATTCCATTATTGCGTAGCATCCAATAAGATATGTTCCATAAGGTAAAATCTTAAAATTGACTAATGCACAAGGGCTTAGAAAACTTTATTCAAGTTGGCTATGTTCAAAAAAGTCCTAGTGATAGTTATGTTGACGACTATATCCTAAGATTTTACCTTTTATTTTATTTATCTTTTTATAATATTGTTTAATTATTATATATATCTTTTATCATAATATATTAGTTTTTCGTCCTTTTTTAATTTGAGAATAGCATCGTATTAAAATTTAAAAATTTTAATATTATGTTATGTTGAATAAAATAGATTAAAAATTCACAAAATATAACATTAAAAATTATGAAAAATTAAACAAAATTATAGGAATAAGTGATAGTTTTAAAATATTGAAACTAAAATAAAAGTAAAAACATTGTAATTTTTCATTCTATTTGAACCATAATTTTAATGTTAGATATAATGTACCTGAAAGGTCACACTTATGGTGTTAAAATTTCATTATTGACTAGCATCTAATAAGATATTTTCTACTAGGTAATTATAATAGACTATGCTAAAATCACCATCATATGGACTATAAATCCTTCTGTTGTCTGCATTAGGGATACATAATGTACAAAGAAAGATATAGTATATAGCATTGCATGTGTTAAGATAACAGATGTCAAAGGCTAAAATTAAGGCTTAATTAGCCTGAGAAAATCTCAAACTCTAATCTAGTCTAGTTTTTGTGTCTTTGATATCTATGTTTCTATAATACTATATTTAAAAGGTCTTTAAGGTTTAATTTCAACAAAATACTATAAGAGATCCTCTAAATAAGTTTTTCAAATGTAGTCAAATCCCTGCCTATGTTTTATTTACTTACTTATTGAAGTTTATTAAGTAAAATGTGAATTGTCCTCGAGTAATAAAAAAATAACGAATACTTTAGCCTGGAAGACCAAATGGCCTAACTAGTCATTTAAGTACCCTTTGCTAGAAAGTTAAGCACTTTGTCACTTACAACTAACAAATATCTTCTTTTGAACTTTTCCAAAAAAAAAAAAAGTTACAAGTAACTTTTCCTAGAGGAGAACATGATGATGCTTTACAGCTTCCTTTTATTAATTACTATAAATATGACAATCACTCTCCCAGTAGGAATCAGAAGAGAATATTTTACTCTCACATAATAATATCTATTTACATAATACAAATACATTGTACACATATGCTTGAATAAATATCCATGTTTAGGTTAATGATAAATTGATTTTTAATCAGGATTTTATGTTATAGACATGGAAAATAATGCTTGATCATCACCTATTTTATTAAGAAGGCCTTTTCTTAAAATTGTAAAAACAAAATTTGATGTCCATAATTTTGAGGATGACTTTCTTTTAAGTCAATTCGTTTTAACTTCTCATTAAACAAACTTGTACCACCCTATTCCACTTCTCAACTAATTTTATATCTGATCACTACCTTCTTAAACTTCTATTACTATTTTTGGTAATAAAGTTAGGCATGAATTCTCTTAGTTAGGTCTTCCATCATCCCATATATGGAGAATGGCTTGCCATCTTTATCTCTTACTAATTCTAGCTTGGTATAAGCTTCAACCTTGGCCACTTCTTCAATCTTTGATCCAAAACCATATCCTAACCCTCATCTTGCTCAACTTCCATCTTACACTTTTCTCCCCTCTCCCATTAAATATTTCTCACTTGAACCTCAAAAGAGAACACACTCCCACGTAGTAAGGGTCCATGCTTCTCAAGGCTCCCTTATTAACATTCCTGAACACTCAAATGTAACTAATTAAGTGGTTAAACAATCCTTAGATGTACTGAGAGCTGGAGTTGTTAGATTGATCAATACACTGGTTGGTTATTTTCTTAAAAAGAGACCCTATAAGAGCTGGAGTTGTTAGATGGATCAATACACTGGTTGGTTATTTCTTAAAAAGTGACCCTCTAACGAATAACTCAAAATCTAGATTAACCAAAACTGGAGCACCTTTGACTTATAGAAGATCTTGATGACTGCAAAGGAATTTTTTCCTTTTTAGGTCCACAAGTGAGGTGAATGCACTCAAAGCTATAAACAAGGGCCTTGACATGTTTAAAGGAAGGGTTGTGGTACAAACAAGTTGAGGATGATTTTAGACATATCTAAGATAAAATTGATTCCCTTTTAGGTTCACTCCCATAACATTTTGTTGATGTATTGGAATATGTTGGACCTGAGTTCCAGTCCATGATATAAAAACCAGACCGAACGGCCAGGTTGATCATATTAAGTACAAACTGAACTGGTTTCGGTTTTATTTTCACTCCTAACAATTTTGAATAAAACCTGCTGGTTACCTCTGGATTGTGAATAACCAGTTGCGTTTTGACACCCAAAATAGTGCCTGGTCTGCTCTTGTATGGCAACAGCTACCACTTACGTTGGAAACCAAAAAGATAAGGGAACGCTAAATCACAAGAATCGGACTCAAAAACCATACATCCAAGCTCACATTCATTTATTCCTCCATACCTAACACAGTGAATTTTTACAAGCCCTAATAAGGAGATAGAGTACTGAGTCTAAGAGAAGTTGAGAACAAAGATGAGAAAAGACATAGATGAGCTTTAGGCCTTTAGTATTCTTATTGTGGTGATTCGCCACCTACAGTGACAGCAAGGGTAACAAGTTCACCAACAATGAAAGCAGGAAATATCTGTGATGGAAGTCGCAAAATTAACAGAGAAAGTCGACATCTCTGATGAAAGGAGCGATGATATAATGACAAAAGCCGTGGATAATATAGAAGTTGATGAAAAGCATGATTATATTCAGAGATGATTACAATATTTATAATACAGCTTAGAGAGATCATAACAGAAACTGTCTAGAGCTATTCTTAAGGAGATTGGTACAACAACTTTAGTCAACGATTATCACAACTTTAGTCAAAGATTATTTATATCCTACACATGCCCCTGTAAGACGAATGATTGAAGTGTGAGTCCGATCTTAGACATTATTATATCAAAATAAGGTCGAGACAGGGGCTTGGTTAGAGCATTTGCAAGCTAGTCACCAGTAGGGATATGAGTGACACGAAGAGACCTATGTTGAACCTGTTCACGGACAAAATGGAAAGCAAGAGCGAGATGCTTCATAATGGAGTGAAAAACAGGATTTGCGCTAAGATGGGTAGCTCCTAGATTGTCACAGTAAATGAGTGGAGTATGAGAGAGTGTGACACCCATCTCACTGAGAAAATTACGGAGCCATATTAATTCAGCCGTTGTGGAAGCTACTGCTTTGTACTCAGCTTCCGTGGATGATTGAGCTAAGAATCTTTGCTTCTTTGAGCTCCATGTTATTGACGTACAACTAAGGAACACAACTTGTCCCATTATGGAGGTGTAATCATCCTTGTTAACTGCCTAATCTGCATCCGAGAAGGCATGAAGTGTGAGCGGGGAGTGACAAAAGATGGTAATACCTTTGTCTAAAGTCCCAGATAGATAGCTAAGGAGACGTCTTAGAGCAATCCAATGGGGAGTTTGCAGTTTATGTATGAATTGAGAGAGCTTATTCACCACAAATGCAACATCAGGCTGAGTGAGAGTCAAATATTAAGGACTGCCTACAGCTGCTTGGTAATCTGTAAGATTGTCAATGGGTTCACTAGATTGATTGGAGAGTGAAGCATTGATAATTATGGGCGTGGGAGACAGTTTAGTATGTTGCATGTGGGTACGCTCCAGCAGGTTAATGATGTATTTATTTTGACAGAGAAATAACCCCTGTGCTTTTGGAATGACCTCCACACCTAAAAAATATGACAAGTTGCCAAGATCTTTTAAAGCAAAATGTGTAGCAATAAACTTGTCAAGAGCACCAGAATCAGGACTTGTAACAACAACATCATCAATATAAACAATAAGAAAAATGGGTGAGGGGTGATGTCGATGAATAAAGAACAAAGCATCTGCGATTGATCTGGTGAATCCGAACCTAGTAAGGAATGTGGCAAGTTCTATATACCAGGCTCAAGGAGCCTACTTAAGCCCATAAATAGCCTTTTTAAGTTTACATACATTTACATACATAGGTCAGGAACACCGCATCTAGAAAACCTGGTAGTTGGGCCATGAATACTTCATCATGTAAGGTTCCATTGAGAAAAGCATTGTTGATGTCAAGTTGGTGAAGATGCCACCTATTGGTCACGACAAGGCTTAGAAGAGTTCGAATGGTAGCGAGTTTGACCACCGGACTGAAGGTGTCATGATAATAGATCCCGGGGCATTGTTGAAAACCTTTGGCAACTAAACAAGCCCGACACTCCCATCTAGGTTATATTTGATCTGAAAAGCCCACTTGCATTTAACAATATTGTGACCTAAATTTGGGGGAACTAAATCCCATGAGCCAAGTTTTGTCAAAGCTCGTATTTCATCAATCATTGCTTACCTTCATAAGGGATCTTTTAGTGCTTCGGCAACACTAGTGGGTTCAGTAGACTTAGATTGAGTGGTTGTGGGATTGGCATTTTTGGGATTGGGCTTGAAAATATTATTTTTGGAGCGAGTAATGATAGCATGAGAAAGAGGGGGCTGCACTATGGGCTAAGGGAGAGAATCTGTGGGAGTCGGTGAGGGAAGGGGATGGAAGTCAGCTATAGGAGACTGAGAGGAGGGAGGAGGGAGGAAGGGAGGAATAGAAAGTTGGTGGCGTGAGAGAATATGATTCGGCATTATCCATTGGTTCAAGAGATGAAGAAGAGGAAGGTGGAATAATGGGAAGAGAGATGGGACACCAACTATTCAGGTTAGGGTAGGTTGAGGTTGGTGGAGTGGAGGTGAGAGAAGTGCATGAAAATTGACTTTCCACAAACCAAACATGAAAGGAAGTATAAATTTTATTAGTGGTAGGTTCAAGAAAATAATAAGCATTTTGAGTGACTGAGTAACCTACAAATAGACATGGAAGAGAACGAGAGTCGAGTTTATGTTTGGCATAGGGGAGAAGCCATAGCTAGCAAAGACAACCAAAACTCCGAAGCTTGAGATAATTAGTTAGAGTGGCAAATAGGCAATGAAAAGGTGATTTATAGGAAAGTCATAGTAGGAAGATGATTGATTAAATATGTTGTAGTGGAGAAGGCAAGAGTCAAAAAATGAAGGGGAAGTTGGGCATGTGATAAAAGGGAGAGGCCTGTTTCCACAATATGACAATGTCGACGTTCAACATAGCCATTATTTCAGGAGTATGTGGTAGGGAAGTGAGATGAGAAACACCATTAATAGTGAGGTATGTAGAGAGGGCTTGATATTCTCCTCCATTATCATAATAGATTGTTTTAATCGATTTGTCAAAGAATTTTTCAACTAACGCTTTGAACCTTACGAAGACTTCTTTGGTGTTAGACTTATGTTTGAGAGGATAGAATCAAATATACTTAGTATAATGATATATAAAAATAATATGATACTTGAAGCCATCAAAATAATAAATGGGAGATGTCCATAAGTCAGTGTAAAGAAGTTCAAGAGGGGATTAAGAAACAAAAGTATCCTGATGAAAAGGGAGCTTATGGTTCTTATTACATTGACATGCATTGCAATTAAAGGAGAAATCATTAGTAACATGAAGTTTAAAAGAAGAAAGAAGAATTTTAAGAATAGGTAATGACGGATACCCAAGACGATGATGTTAGTCAACAGTAGAGGCTTTAATAGTTGAGAAAGCAATGATGGAAGATGACGACCATTCATAGATCCCATTCCTAGTTGGTCCCTTGTGCCCCCATAAGACGATCCTTTATAAGAAAAGAATCAGATGCGAATTGTATAAGATGATTGTTTTCTTTACAAAATTAAGAGATAGAAATAAGATTACGCTGCATGGTGGGAGCATATAAGACATTAAAAAGAGAAAAATATTTGGAGGAAGTAGGGAAAAGAGTGGAATAAGAGTGAGTAATAGGGAGACCAGGGCCATCATAGGGTTGGTGTATAGAAAGATTAGAAAGATCTTGGGTGACATGATGTGAAGCATAGAGTAAAGAAATCATGGAGATGAGGTAGGTTAAGCAGAGGCGGTTGTGACATGAGCTTGGGGTGGGTTGGACTTGTAGGTGGGAGGTGGAGGTGGACGAATAGATGGATATTTTTCTAAAACGATAAGGCATTTTTGGAGAGAGTGGCCTTTGGTGTGACACCATTGACACTTACCAAGAAAAGGGCGACAACTAGTGAAGGATGATTGAGAGTGGTGAGTGGGTGGGGTGGGTGAGAAGTTGGCATAGGATGATCAATGGGAGTGGTGATAATGATTAGGACGGGTAAAAGTAGCGTACTGTGTCAGGGAAGAAACCAAGCAATGGTTGAGATTTGAGGGTGAGTTCACAATTAATTAATTTTTTGTGAAGTTCAGCAAATGAGATCGGTGAATCGCGAGCATTCATAGCATCAATGACTCCTTGATAGGAGGAGTCTAAACTTTCAAGTACTTTGTCAGTGATATCTTCGGCATTAATCGGATTTCCAAGAAAAGCAAGTTGATCAGTACAGATTTTAATAGCATGCATAAATTCTGTGATGGTTTTAGGGCCTTTTGTGATAGCTTTGAGATGGGCTTTGAGTTGCTAGATATGACCACGAGAAGAGCTAGCAAAGATATGGGCAAGTGTGTCGCAAAGGTACGTTGTGGTAGTAGCAAGTGAGATAAGAGGAACAATGGTTTGGTCTAGTGTTCCAAAAAGAGTTCTAAAAAGAAGACAATCTTGCCTAACCCATGTGTGGTATGTTGGGTTGGAGGTGGAGACATTATCTTGGACAATAGTAGGGGATGGTGCAGAAGAGGAAACATCTAAAAACTGAAACAAACTATAGCCAGCTAGCGTGGCCTTAATTTGAAGTTTCTATGAGAGATAATTGTTGGAGGTAAGCTTGATAATATTAGAAAGAGTGACGACAATAAGCAAAGTGGTGGGATCTGCATCGTTGGGTATAGTGTGTTGGTTCTAAGTAGGCATGGTGCTCAACAAAGGAGAGAGAGGAAAAAAATATTGGATCAAGTACGATGCTCTAATACCATATAGAAGTTGATGAGAAGCTTGATTATATTTATAGATGATTACAGTATTTATAGTACAACTTAGAGAGATCATAACAGAAACTATCTACAGTATTTATACTACAACTTAAAGAGATCATAACAGTAACTATCTAGAGCTATTCTTAAGGAGATTGGTACAACAACTTCAGTCAATGATTATCACAACTTTAGTCAAAGATTATCTGTATCCTGTACAGGCCACTAGAGGTGGTAATAGAGACCACCAACAACGAAAGGATAAGAAAAAGTTTTTTGATAAAGTCTAGATATGGCACATGTACTACTTGCGAAAGTGTACATGTATTGATAATTAGTAAAATTACAAGTAATGGGAACAAAATTAATGCAAAGAGTTAGTCTGATATATGAATGCTCTTAACCCATATTCATTCATGCCAATTATTTGCTTAATATAAGTAGCTATTTGTAGTTGGACAAAGGATGACAAATTGTTAACAACCGATATTGGTTTATTTTTAATTTAAAAATTTTTGATTTTTAATTATTTTTATAAATTTGATTTCTTATTTATTATACATCGATATCTGGCCCAGTTTTTAAACATTAGTATGGACAGCTCATTGGCAAATTTGATTTACACGGATGGAAACGATAATGCATTTATTGAATTTCATAAGCAAATTGATGTGTCAAATGCTAACAACCACTCACCTGAGCTAAGAAGGTTAGGTAGGAAAGCTAAATCAAAAGTTAAAGGAGCTAGGACTCCCTTTAGTAACCCTAAATAACAATTTTAGCTTAGAGTCAAGGATCTAAATAATCTCAATAAGCAAAAGGTGCTTTTTGATTACTTGCATATAATATCATAATAGGCCTTTTGGAGACAAAATTCAAAGGAGATAGATGTAAGAAGCTTTGGATTTTCATAACACCTAGCTAGTGTGTTGGCCCCCTGAAATTTTTTTTCGTTAAATTAAGCATAACAGTTTATAGAATAAATGCATAGGAATGAATTGAGGGCATTTTTGGCATG
>JAOQMS010003740.1:0-17395 GCA_027563885.1 Erythroxylum longipes
CTTTAAAATACTCCTAACCCATTCCAATTTACCAAAATGACCAAAATGCCCTTCCCATAAGTGAGGGGATGTTACATCTTAGGCAGTTTTCAAATCAAAATAACAAAATCAAAAATTTTGTTAATACACTGAAACAACATTTCTAGTGGCCAGGAATGAAAAAGAAAGTGGCTGAGTACTTTTATAAGTGTTTGACTTGCCAACAGATTAAGGCAGAGCATCAAGCTTCAGTTGGGAAATTACAGTCATTACCTATTCCGAAGTGGAAATGGAGAGGATTACTATAGATTTCATTATAGTTTTGTCGAGGACTTCAAGGAAACATGATGCCATATGGTTCATTGTGGATAGATTGACAAAGTCGACCCATTTCTTACTTGTAGAGAGAACAATACACTAGATCAGTTAGCTTAGATATATGTAAATGAGATAGTAAGATTACATGGAGTTCCAATGTCTATAGTATTAGATCGAGACCTTAGATTTACTTTGAGATTTTGTGGTAGTTTATAGATAGCTTTGGGTATAAGGTTAAACTTCAGCACAACCTTTCAACCTTACATAGACGGATAGAGTGAGAGGACTATTAAGACTATTGAGGATATGCTCAGAGCTTATAATTTGGAGTTCCAAGGAGCATGGGATCAATATGTAGCTCTGATTGAATTTGAATATAATAATCATTATCACAATAGTATCGATATAGCACCATATGAGGTGTTATATGGCAGAAAGTATTGCTTGCCTTTATATTGGGATGAAGAGGGTTTAAGGATTATTGAAGGCCCAGAATGGATTCAAGATACTGTTGATAAGGTTAAACTAATTCGTAGTAGAATAAAAGCTGCTTAAGATAGATAAAAGAGTTATGTAGATCAACACCGGAGAGATATGGAGTATCAAGTAGGAGATAAAGTGTTTTTTAGAGTACCACCTTGGAAAGGAGTGCTGAGGTTCGATAAAAAGGGTAAGTTAAGTCCTAAATATATTAATCCATATCAGATTGTTGAGAGAGTTGGACGATTGGCATAAAGTTAGCATTACTAGCAGAGATGGATCAAATCCATAATGTGTTTCATGTTAGTATGCTTAGAAGATATCGGTCAGATCTGACACATGTGTTACCAGCTCAAGAAATTGAAATTGTAAGTAATTTGAGTTATGTTGAGGAACCGATCAAGATAGTTGGTTATCAGACTAGACAATTGAGAAACTGAGTGATTACATTGGTTAAAGTACTTTGGTGGAATCATTAGAGAGAAGAAGCTACATAGGAAACTAAAGAGAATATGAGGAATCAGTACCCCATCTATTTGATCAATCAGTTAAGAATTTCGAGGAAAAAAATTCTTAAGGGGCAGAATTATAATCTATGGTTTTCAAAACATACTAAAGGTTAGAACCCTGGACCATTGCATATGAGTAATAGCATTGAATTTCATTCACATGCATATCATTAACATACACACATGAATTATAAATTTGGTACACATTGCAAAAATAGTATATGCACTTAATTGACATATTCCGGGGTATGAAAGATGAAAATGAACATGATGTAAATTATGAATTGTTATGTCTTATATTTTGGTTTGATTGGATTCCAATTAGTAATTTGTAATTAAATGTTATTAATTGGGAGATTGATGAATTAATATATGCATTTGGAATAGGAAAAATGCCAAATGATAAGATAAATTGACACATAGAAAATAGGATGATTAAGCCTATAAATTGAGTGACATTTAGCATAGATAAATTAGTGACAAATGGACTAATAATTAATTGCCAAATGGATCAATTATTGAGTGACATGTGGACTAATTAATAGGTGGCATATGGATGGAAGGCATGCATAATAACATATGGAAGGGTTAAATAGAGACACCTTGCACCTTGTTAAGCTAAGCTAATGCAGAAAACGTTTCTGCTATTTTCTTCTTTTTTCATCACCAAAATTGCTTCTATCTTCTCTCTGAATTTTGGTTTAACCCTAGCTAAAATTACTATATCAAAGCCAGACTTTGATCCTTCACAAAACAAACAAGAAACTAGCTTAATGTTACCTTCATCTTGTTGTTGAAAACTAGTTCATTTTCACCTTAAAATTATGTTGATCTTGCTTGCTTGCAGGGATAGGTCACCTTGATGTTTTGAGCTGAAATTGGAAGCTTAATAAGTAAGTAGAAATATGATCATTATGGCATGTTTAATAGAATGAGAATGATGATTGAATTGGAATGAAATGTTTATAATGTTAATAATGAACATGATGGAATATGTTGGATGAACTTGGATGTTTTTCTGCTTTGTTCTTATTGTATGATGACCATGGATTATCGGTTATTATATAGATGAATTGGATTGGAATTTGAAATATAAAGAAGGTGAATTTATGCTAAAGACAGATGTTAGTATAGTGTTCTTAAATTGAGGAAAAACTAGGATTATATGCATGTTAAAGTATGATAGTTTTCTGTTTTGATTTTCGATGCATAAAAGACCATGATTTGTGAGCTGTCAATTAAATAATTTTGATCTGGAATTAGAGATGATATTGATAAGGAATTGGAGTATAATTCTAGTCTAATTGAGGTATAAATGATGATGAATTCATGCTAAAAATAGGTGCTATTAAGGTGTTTTCAAATATGGAAAAATTAGGGCTACATGTATGATGGTATAAAGTGAATGGTAATGAAACAAATGAGTAGATTTTTGTGAGATTTAATGTAACCAATATGGAAGCTAGATAAGTATAAAATGAAGTAGCTTTATATGACATGAATTCTGGAAAATTTTAAGTGTTAGTGATGTTTCTAAGTATATGAAATTCGTGGAGAATTGAGGAAGAAAGATAGTGCACGATCATGGCACTCATCCCACGACCATAGCCTATTGCACTAGCTTCTGTCACGATCATGGTAAGGTTCCCTACGATCGTAGGCCTAGTTTAGTAATGATAATATTAGTTTTATATTCCTATTGGACCAGCTGAGGAAAAATCACTCTAAATTGGTGTATTTGGACTTAATTAAAGCTTGGAATGAACCTAGATGGTTGATTAATTGATTAAGAGCTTGATAAGTTTAGGTTGTTAATTGATATCATAACATAAAAAGTAGACTGCTTTGATATCTATGTACCCAAATTTGAACATTATGAGTTGTCAAAGGAATAAATTTGTTCTTATGAATGCAAATATGATCTTAAGGATTTGAGTAATGTGTATCAGGTGTGGATGAATGAGAATTGGGTAATTGTATGAATATATATTGCTAGGAAAGTTTGGTGAATGTATGATTGATGAATTTGGATTAAATCAAGCTTACTTAAGATATAAACCTAATTATAAACTAGTTGTATACAAGCTATAATGTTTGAATGGTCGAGATTTTTATATAAGGATACATACTTGGAAAGTCGATTTAGCATGCATTGAACATGACATATGTATATATGTTCATGATTGAATATGTATTTAATTAATTAACTTAGTAATGAGTAAAATGTGTGTGTATTGCATGATTAAAAAAGTACAAGTTGAATGACAACATCCAGACATTGTCGGATCGTCAAGGCGATTACTAATCTGGAGCATACTGTGAGTTAAGCTAGATGTTTTCTCATTATGTTTGATTTGTTTCTTTTTCAATTTCAGTTATTAAAATGTTATTACTATGATTGTGATAATTCCAGACATTGATTGGTCCGAGGAGTTGGATATTGGGATTGTATTATGATTGAATGTGAATATGAAAAGTGTATACTCAACTAAAAGTTGAATGCCAGATATAGATCTGATGAATATATGAAAATGAAAGTACACAATGAATGAAAGTGAATAAAGCTTAGGAGTTATGACCGGAGTGGTTAGTTTAAAAAGAGCTTAAAGCTAAAAAATACGCATAATGAGCCAGAGGCTCAGTGATCAATGAGCCAAGTATCTATAATAGGTACGTGACAGAATGTGAAATGAGCCCAATATCCACAAGGGATACGAGATAGTGAATTAGTGCTCAGTTACAACAAAATAAAAATGAAACTGGAGTCATATGTGTATATGCATTTACCAATATATCTTCAAATGTAATATGTGAATGATCGGGAATAAGTGTTGAATTATATTGTTATAAAGATATGCAATGTTTGAATACATGTAGCTTTGTGTAAATGTTGAGGATATGAATGAGTGAGATAGATAATTGAACTAATCTGAAATGAGTACATGAAATTTGTGAAATTCATGATGTATTGGTGAGATGAGGTATATTATGAATTTGGTTATATTTGAGATGTTTGTGCTTTTGACATGAGTGAACACATCAATGATGGTTCACTCACTGAGTTCGCAAACTCATTAAAATTGCAATGTTGATTTTCAGGTACAAGGGAGACATAGCTTCTAAGGCAAACTAGTAGAAGTCTAGTTCTATCTATTTTGGAAAACAAGAATGACTCAAAGGTCTAGTCAGTTGATATCTGAGGATTAGTAAATTGTGTTTATGTAGTTCCTTGTTTCATTTAGAACTTTTTTTAATAGAATAGTAAACACTCAAATGTTTTTGATAATGTATATAGTTGTTTAATAAAGTGTAATGCTACAATGTAAATATGTTTGAGAATGAAATAGGAAGAGTTTGATCTTTTAATTCCTTATGTTTTGGTATGATGCCATAATGAGTGAATGTGATTGCACTAACATGCCATTTTCATAGGGTATGTTCTTTAATGTCCTTTAGATATTCATATATATGCTTTATGGTAGTGGTGTGTTACATCCCAAGATTCTAATTGAGAGTATAGCCTCAAACATCCAACAATTTGGCACTCGTAACAATGTTTATATCATCAATGGGTAAATACTTTATCTATTGAACATTGTTTAGATGAGCTAACATCTTTTGTTAGAAAACTTGCAATCAGACATACACAGGTAAAGGTGTGTGGAATATGTGTAAATATAAGCCATCCGACTAATGGGTGCCCAACCTTACAAAAAGGGAGCATGGCCATGGAATACATCACTACTATGGGAGGGAATTTTCGTAACTAGTACAACCCGTGTTCCCATACATATAACCAAGGTTGGAGAGATCATCTCAACTTGAGTTATAAGGGAAATAAGTAGTAGAATTTCATCCCGAATAGGCTGCAAGGAGCATAACCATTCGAATCAAGGCCACAAGTCTCCTCTACCTCAGGTACATGGTTAGAAGATATGGTTAGGTCTATTGCAACTAACACTTTGCAATTCCAACAGGGTATGCAACAGTTTCAGTAAGAAACCATGTCTAAATTTTAGGAGGCGAATTTAAGCATTCATAATTTAAAGAACCAGACAAGCCATATGGCAGTGGCGATAAACCATCTAGAAGCCCAAAGAGGAGGAAAACTGCCATCACAGCTTAAGAAAACTATAAAGAATGTTAGTCCAATCACCTTGAGGAGTTATAGGAAGCTTGAGGACCTTGAAAGAATCACTTAAAGTATGGATAATTAAGAAGACATTTAGAAGGACCTCGAAGAAGAAAAGGATATACCATCAAGCTCAAAGGTAAATGCTAAATCCCCAATTGTTGAAAGGACTAATCCTCTGCCTTTTCCTAGCAGGTTAGCAAAGTCAAATAAGGAGGATAAGGATAAAGAGATCCAAGAGACCTGTCAGAAGGTTGAGATGAATATCACACTATTAGAAGCAATCATGCAAGTGTTGAGGTATGCGAAATGCCTCAAGGAATTGTGTATGAATAAGAGGAAGTTAAGAGGTAATAAAATGATTAGGATGAGTGAAACTGTTTCTATAGTTTTTAAAAAGAAAATACCTCCTAAGCGTCAGGACCCAGGCATGTTTACTATTCCTTGCAAAACTGGTAACACTAAGATTAAACAGGCCATGCTAGATTTAGGAGCATTGATTAAAGTTATGCCTCGTTCCATGTATGTTTCTTTAAATTTAGGTCCATTAAAAGAAACTAATGTTACCGTACAATTGGCTGATCATTCTAACGCTTACCCAGATAGGGTGATTGACGATATGTTTG
The DNA here is from genome assembly GCA_027563885.1 of Erythroxylum longipes. Lineage (NCBI taxonomy): Eukaryota > Viridiplantae > Streptophyta > Magnoliopsida > Malpighiales > Erythroxylaceae > Erythroxylum > Erythroxylum longipes. Next base: position 6,045 of record JAOQMS010003740.1, read on the forward strand.
TGTAAGTAAATGAACTAATATTTCCTACTGACTTTTATGTGACTAAAATGAATGATGAAACTTCCCATAAACCAATACCTATCATACTAGGGATGCAGTTTCTCAACATGTCCCAAACTAAGATAGATGTTCGTGAGAGTACCCTTATAATAGAATTTGATAGGGAAGTTACTTATCTAAATATTTTTTATGTTAATAAGAACTTCCATAATGAAAACTCTATTTTTGTAATTAATATGATTGACCTTTCAATACAAGAAGATTGTAAGTGGAAGCATATAAATAAACAAGGAGTTTCAATAAAAGAGAAGACCAAAGATTTTAATGTCTCATCGAAAAGCTTTATCATTGGTCAAAAACTACTTCTTTGTTGCGTTAAATATAAACTGTTTCCAGATAAATTTCTTCCTTATTGGGTCAATTCTTTTATGATAACTAATGTCTTTTCTTTTGGTACAGTAGAGATTAATAGTTTAAATATAGGAAGACATTTCATGTAAGTGGTCATTAACTCAAGCCTTGTCCTAATGAAGGTTAAGTAAAAAAATGCCAAAGTTGTGATTCCTGGAAATTAAAAATTCGTAACTTGATGAGGACAATATAGAGTCGAGCCAATGACAATGAACAAAAACTCTGCTTGGGAGGCAACCTAAGGGAAGTTTATTTCTTATTATTTACATTTTTGCAATTGTGTTTTTTGTTAAATGCTCCATTTCTTACATTTGATGTTACATTAGGGACAATGTAAGTTTTAAGTGTAGGTGTGGGATCTTAGTTTTCATACACATTTATAAGCTTGTTTGTTGCTTATGTGTGTTTCTTAGGTGTTTTTCAAAATCAATCAAACTAACAAACAATTTCTCTTTTTCTATTGCTTTTAAAATTATATAGTCATAATTAGAGAATGAATTGACTAGAAAAATTTATGGCAACATAAGCATGTACTTTTACTCTTATTATTGGTCAATATATATTATCTTTATAAGAGTAGTGACTAGTGGTAGACACAAGCCAACGAGATTTTGAGCCTTTATAAACTGACACATCTATATAAAAGGCACTGAATGTCTTTTGCTTATGTGTGACCTTCATGACATGTACATCTTAAATTTTATTTGATTTTGTATTCCAGACCATACTTTTATCACATGTGTTAATATGGAAATGATATAAGCATTCATTGTTTCATAAGCTACATTAGCTAAATAACCTATCTATTGATATGATTTTTACTTTTGATAAGCCCCCGTGAGCTTTATTTGCCTTTGCTTTTTGCGCTAACCAAATTACATGCCTTAAACCTAACTAAATGTCTTACCCAAACTTTAAAGCTAGTGGAGCATTTTTTTATTGTTGATGTTGTGGATGTACAAAAGTGTAAGTGTCCAAGTGCACATGTGGAGGATGGTTATAATTGTTAGAATGTCATTTTATCTCTTATTAATGAATTCCAATATTGATGTAGCTTCTTTCAATTTTTATATTAAAAATTAAGAAAAAGAGAAAAGTTAAAAAAATAGAAGAAAAGAAAAAGAAAAAAATTAATTAGATAAAAGAGCATTTGTTTTGCAAAGTTATTTATGATTAGTTTTTCCTCCTAAAGTTGTATGGAATGGGTGATTTGAAATTAAAGTATATAAGGTAGATGTTGTTTTAAAGGATCACCACTTATGGTTATAATGTATTATTTGTAATCAATTGTATGAGTGATTCCTTTTAATTCCTTTTGCTTTACGTGGTTTATGGTGTGAGAGCTTGAATTTAAAATGTGGAATATAGTTTTTACATTCATCATAGATGATGTAAACAGTTTTGAGTGAATGTTCATTTTTACGTTGATATTGCATTAAGCATTACTTTTCCTTCACTAGCTTTGATGGCTTTTGCATCACATTATCCAAATACATCTCACTTTAACCTTTGCCTATATTACAACCCTAAAAATTCCTTTGATTCATGATTATGCATGTCTTAGTGGTAGAGAAATGAAATGATATCCAAAGTTGTAGAATGTCTGGATTATGAATGGTGTTTGAGTGAACCTATGAATTGTCATATTTAAACACATTTTTATCAAAATCTACCCCTAGATTGCTCAGTTTCTGAAGGTGATGATTGTTGATTGATCATTAGTAAAGGAATTTAATGTTTAGCTCTTGCCATGGTTTTGAAAGTTTTTTTTTCTTTTTTCTTATGACTATCGATTCTTAGGAAATGTGAAAACAAGTAAGTGTTTTGGTTTGCGACTTTGATTTTATTGTTTTGCCCAAGGACGGTTAAAGGCTAACTGCGGGGGAGCTTGATGTGTGCTTGATTGTTTATAATTTTACTTCATGACATTTAGTGATTAAAGCTTTGAAATGCTGAAGACATTCATTTTAGTTCATATTTGCTTTTAGGTACAATTTGGAAGAATAAGAGCTAAAATGGGTTAAAAGCACATTCCTTAAGCCAACATTTTGATGTTCAATCTCAATTTTCCTTGTGCAACAAGAAGAAGATGAATTAGAGTGAGGATTAGATAAGAAATTATAAGAAGAACAACAATTCAACAAAACCTAGGAGATACATGGCTATTTATATACTTATACGACTGTGTATACATTCAGAAGCGTGTATCTAACTATGTATCTTCACAAATTTCAAAATTTTTTTACTTATACAATTTGATAAATGACTGGGCATTAAAACATTTATATGCCCCAAAACTTAAATTTTTTATATAAATTGAACATTTGGATGATAAAAAGGGGGAGTATCATTTTATGACTTTGTGAAGGGGCAAAGCACTTACTATTTGGAGACCAATGGAGGGATAAGCTTCCCTATTCTAGTTCGAAGGTGAAATCGATGTCGAGGATCTCATTTAAGCATATCATTGATAGTTGTGATTTGCATTATGTTTTAGGGTTTAATTTGATAGGTATTTAGTGTTAATTTGAGTGTTTAGTGTGTATTTTGGTTTTAATTGTATTAGTTTATGTGTTTAAGTATTTTTATAGGTTAGTATGAATCTTTGAGCTTAAATGTTATATTTTTGAGCTACCTTGATGTGTTTATTAGTGTTTCAGGGTAAACGACAAAGAACGAAGAAGTTTCAAAGATTCAACAGGCCACAATCGTGATAGAAAGAGGTGAGTTAACAGGACCCAGGCCACGATCATGATAGAGAGGGTTAGGCATCGGCACGATCATGGTAGGTAGGGCCACAATCATGGCGTGCGTCAAACTAACACAAAAACTCGAGTTTCTCAAGACTTTTCAGACCGTTTCAACCCCAAATCAACTTTAGGGCTTCTAAAATATAAATACAACATTAGGGGACAGATGAATCCTTAGAAGAGCCTTTTGCATCAGCCAAATTTCGAAACCCTAAAGAGTTTATCGAGAGATTGAGGAAGGAGACGAAGAAGGAAAGACACAGAGAAGAAGTTTGACATGAAGTACTTCCCAGAATAGGAGGTTTCCTGCTGTCGCTGCCTCTGCTATTCCGTTCCCAATGTATTTTCCAATTAATTTAATTTTATTGATGTATAAAGTTGAGATAGTTGTTGAGAATAGGTTATGTTGAATGTTGAGTTTTTTTCTATACTCACTGATGGGATTTTTGTCTTTGATATTAATGAAATTCGATTTATTGTATTTTTATTGAATTATTTGTGATTCAATTTTTGTTCTTCATAATTCGGTAACAAACTGAGAGGGTGAACCGAGTGAATATCATCAAATTGGGCTAATGAGAGTTAGGTTCTTTGATAGATAAAGAATTGAATCAAACTGTTAATTTTGTGTAGCGAGAAATCGTGCATAGGTTTTTGGTAGGTGTTTAGACAATTTCAGAACTAATTTAGGTTTTAGGTTAATTGTGAATAGAGAGATCACAATTCCATAATTTGAATTAAGGATTATAAATTAGGGTTAAAGATTATAACTCGAGAGTAATCCACCTTAGGACTATCCAGACTCAGTAATTCAATAATTGCATAATTAATTAGAGTTTCATTAAGGTCAGATAAAACCCGCTTTCTCTCAATTGGTAGTTCTTAGGTTGATTTTTGATTGGGTTGTACAAACTACTATCCTGTTTGTATTTCTGAATTTTAATTATAGTAATTGATTGTTTGATTGATTGATTTTTTGCATTAGTTGTTTATTTTGAATTGTTGTGATTTAGTTAAGCCTTAGATTTTAGGATTATATTAACCCTCCTCGTAGGATCAATACCTTAGTTACTATATGAACGACCCGTGCGCTTGCGAAAATATCGAGGTAAAAAATATTAAAACTTTTTCACAACATAACACCCCAATCAAGTTTTTGGCACCGTTGCTAGGGAGGAGATTACTTTAGTTCTTTAGTCTAAGGTTGTTTCACTATCTTTTGTTTTTAAATTAAAAAAAAATGGGGGCGTAAAGTAGAGACACAACAAGACATCTTAGAATGAAAAATGAGACATCTGAAGAGCTAGATTGCAAGAAGACATGGAAAGAACAATGATGGAAGATTGATATTATAGGGAGCAAGGAACTTTTAAGAGTTACAATGAAGCACAGTATGGTTAGGGAAATAATGATCCTTATTGGAACATGTACACTTTGGGATGACAGAACCACCCTAATTTCTATTGGTCCAATAATGTGGAGACTCACTTAGGACATCAAGGCCTATTATGACTTCATCAAGATGAGTCCAGTTCATAGAATTTTAAATTGGATAAGATCCTGGATAAGCTAACAGATATGGAAGAGAACCAGAAGAGACTGGAAGACCAATTTAATCAAGTAACAAAAAATACTTCTATTCACAACTTAGAGATTTAAGTAAGACAGCTTTCTTATGAGTTTTGTAAGAGAAGTATGGAAAACTCTCTGAGAAATATGGAATTACATCTATGAGACCAATATGAGGCTATCACACTTAAGAATGGGGAAGAGCCAGAACGACCAGTAGAAAACCAAACTAAACTCCACCTCATTGAAGACAAAGAGACAAAGAAAGAGATTGAAGAAAAGAATGTCAACCCTCCCTTTTATTCATCAGTTATTGATATACCATATGTGACCATCGAAAAATCTTGGGGAGATGTTAAAAAAAAAACTCTATCTTTTGGATTGATGATGATAATGACATTTAACTTGAATGATGTAATTAAGAATCCGAAGGTTAGTAGCTCATTCAAGATAATTGATGTGTTCGAATCTTTTGAAGAACAAGAGGACGAAGAATAGATGACAATAGACATCGAGTTTGAAGAAAGCATGGAAGTCTCTATTCGGGAAGTAGAAGAAGTTGAGGAAACGAAGGTGATTAAGGAATAAGGAGAGTAATTCACCTTCGTACAAGACAAATTGTTGGATTCGATGGAACATTCAGTTATTGCCTATTTTATTGACAGTTTGTCAATTGGTTTTATCAACTTTATCAATATTGTCTTTTTAATCATTTTGCAATTTGTAGCATACTCACAGGCTACAAAACTAATGTTGAGTGAGAAGAGTGGAAACAAGCTGCTCATAATTGTTCCTGGTTGAGTTTTAAAGGATGAAGGTCAAGCTAATGACCATAAATTAGCACATTTAGTTGTTATATTTAAATTGTTGTGTGGTTAGGTTTATTTTAAGTTCTTAAATAAGTTTGAATTATTTGGAACGATTTGGATTGCTAATTCTTTTGTTGTCTTGAATCATTTATAAGATAGGAAAACACTCTCGATGTCAAGTGGATTTGGTCCCACCACTATCGCCATCACCACCTCTATCACCATAAATAGTTTCGTGTTCTAACCCTTTTCTTTTCATTTTTGTTAGTATTTTATTCTTATGTTGTGTTTTATTTCCCCTTGGTGTGTTTGTGTACCATGATCATATTAAAGACAATGTGTAGTTCAAGTATGGAGAAGGTTATGTGTTTTACTTTTGTATGTGATTTTCAATATTTTAAGATAGCTATTAGGTTGCATTGTGTGAACTACTTGAATTTTTTAGTGGCTTAGATGGAGTGAAATTTATTTAATTTTAAACATAGTCTATTAGGTTTTGAATAATCATTAGCCTGCAAAATTAGTGAATTAGGGATCTTTGGATAAATATACAGCTTAATTAGGATTAGTGTAAATTTAGCACCCTCTTAGTTCTCACATTCATTCATAATTTGAGTCCTTTCAACTTAAAGAGCTTAACTAGTATTTTTCATGAAAATGAGTAGCTTAAACAACAAGGTAGGCAATAAAATTAAAAAAAAGTGTGTTAAATAAATCACTATTCTACTGACCTTTAGGTTATGAATAGAGCTGGTAGCTAGTTGAAAATGTGATATAGCTGAGTAATCGGATCGATACGCATCACAAATGTGTGCCTCCATATGAAAAAGATATAATGACATTTCAGCCAAGCTGTTTAATAAAACTGACTTAGTCATATAACCGGATCGACATTCATCACCAATGTTTGCCTTCGAGTAAAAGACTATGACCTTGGTTAAATAAATAAATGAAAAAAAGTGTTCATAATAAAAACCTACCGAACTTGTAATAAGCTTGACCTTCCATGAAAATGTACTTAGGAATAGTTACAGAATCTGAATGACGAAAGAATTATTAACGTGTGTGTACAATTAAAAAGGGTAAGTAAATTAACACTTAGATCTCAATTAATTTGTATATTTCATTCAAAGCCCCTAGACTCAGATTTTACATGTTAATGATTAGATATAACTTATATGACCATGTTTAAGATTAAATTTATTTGATAAATTTGAAGCCATTATCTCATTATTGCATTGTGTGTTGTGTTCTAAGTATGTGTTTGTTGTTTTGTTTGCTTAAGGACAAGCAAACGTTTAAGTGTGGGGACGTTGATAATTGTGATTTGCATTATGTTTTAGGGTTTAATTTGTTAGGTATTTAGTGTTAATTTTAGTGTTTAGTATGTATTTCGGTTTTAATTATGTTAGTTAATGTGTTTAAGTGTTTTTATGGGTTAGTATGAATCTTTAAGCTTAAATGTTATATTTTTGACGTACCTTAATTTTTTTGTTACTTTTTCAGGGTAAATGGAAAAGAACAGAGAAGTTTCGAAGATTTTTGGGACAAAAACATGGCCCACGATCGTGGCACACACACGATCATGACAGAAAGAGGCGAGCTAATAGGACCTAGGCCACGATCGTGCACTTTGGGCCATGATAGTGATAGAGAGCTTTGTGCCAAGCCACAATCTTACACTTTGGGCCACGATCATGATAGAGAGGGTTAGGCACTGGCCACAAGTGTGGCACACAAGGCCACAATTGTGGCCTGCGTCGAGCTAACACAAAAACTCGAGTTTTGTAAAACTTTTCGGACCGTTTCGACACTGAATCAACCCTAGGGCTTCTAAAGTATAAATACAAAATTAACGGACATATGAAGCCTTGTAAGAGCCTTTTGCATCAACCAAAATTTGAAATCTTAGAGAGTTTATCGAGAGATTGAGGAATGAGATGAAGGAAGAGAGACACGGAGAAGAAGTTTGATGCAAAGTACTTCCCAGAACAAGAGGTTTCTCGTTGTTGCTGCCTCCGCTATTCCGTTCTCGACGTATTTTCCGATTATTTCAATTTTATTTATGTATAAAATTGAGATAGTTGTTGATAATATGTTGCGTTGAATGTTGAGTTTTTGTTTATACTCACCTTTGGGATTTTTGTCTTGAAATTCGATTTATTGTGTTTTTATTTAACTATTTGTGATTCAATTTTTGTTCTTAATAATTGGGTAACAAACTGAGAGGGTGAACTGAGTGAATATCATCAAATTGGGCTAATGAGCGTTAGGTTATTTGATAGATAAAGAATTGAATCAAACTGTTAATTTTGTGTAGTGAGAGATCGTGCATAAGTTTTCGGTAGGTTTTTAGATAATTTCAGAACTAATTTATGTTTTGGGTCAATTGTGAATCGAGAGATCACAATTGCACAATTTGAATTAGGGATTATAAATTAGGGTTAAAGATTATAACTCAAGAGAGAGTAATCCACCCTAGGATCGTCTAGACCCAGTAATTCGATAATTGCATGATTAATTAGAGTTTCATTAAGGTCAGATAAAACCCCCCTTTCTCTCAATTGGTAGTTCCTAGGTAGATTTTCGATTGTGTTGTGCAAATTTTTATCCTATTTATATTTCTGAATTTTAATTCTTGTAATTGATTGTTTGATTGATTGATTTTCTGGATTAGTTGTTTATTTTGAATTGTTGCGATTTAGTTCAACCTTAGATTTTAGGATTAGATAAACCTTTCTCGTGGGACCGATACCTTAAGTACTACATGACCAACTCGTGCGCTTGCCGAAATATTGAGGCTAAAAATATTAAAGATTTTTCATAGCGTAATACCCCGATCAATCATCATTGTGTATCATTGTTCTATCTCTCTTTGGGGATTGTTTACATTATTCTATTTTTATTGATTTGGGTAATCATATATGGATAATTAGTATTCTAGTTATCGTTTAATTGTTTATGTATGAACCCATTGATAAAATCATAAATACAATGTGTAATCGTTGTGTTATAGATTTATTTGTGGCAAATAATGGTGTTAAATCATTAGGTATAACATAACATAGGTTAGATGACCCAAGCATATGTGGTTGTTGCCTAGATTGATCTGTTTTCCATATTTGTAATGCGACTATTCAATTAAATCTAGAGAGCTTGTTCTAGGTTGTTCAATGGTTAGGTTTAGTTGAAAAGCTTGCTTTAATTAAACATAATGTAAAGGAAAATCGAGTTTAATAGAGCTTGTTGTTAATCTACGATCAATAGTTCTAAGAGAGGTATGAAAACAATATGACAATGACATATGTTTAATTATATGTCAACTGAGATTGAACTAAGAGCTAGATCCTAAACGCATTCATCACTTTCATTATTTTTAATTGTTTACTTTAATTTAATTTTGTTACTTTAATTTAATTTAATTTTTTATTCAAAATCAAACCAAACCCCCCATGTCCTAAATACTAATTTCTTTCATTGTAAAAGCCTTACATAAACTCTTTGTACTGGACTTCGTTTCCGGAGCCCAACTATCCGAATGCCATAAAACTTGATCTTGAGTAATACCCTATAGGATTATTTCCATGAACTCTCATTATCCATCATCAGTTCATCTTCATTCCTATAACATCGCAATGGTTTCCTATTATACAGATCAAGATATGCTTAAAAGCCAAAGTATACTCATAACTAAGTCATGCTCCTCCAATTGATTCCCTCACTTTCTTTCCATTAATCCTTTCCTAATAAAAAAAAAGGCTACAAATTTTTTTAGGGATAGAAAAATTGGTTAGGAATCTATTGGTTCAATAATTACTTCATTTGAAGGTCGGACGATGAAGTTATAGCTAAAAGAGTCAACCACGATTATGTCCTCAATCATATTGTACCTATCTTAGGACAATTGACATAAATTTCACTAGAGATAGGGGATTGTGGTTTTTTTAGGACGATTTCGGAAAGGACTTCTAGATCTACAACTTTTATGAATACCTTGAAGAAATATTTTGCCATCTAAAGGGTCAAAATCGCTTCGTCTGGCGCTTCTTTTGGCGCTTCGTCTGGTGCTTCATCTGATTTTTCATCTAGTGCTTCATCTGGAGGCCATATCTTTTGCGTCTGAAGTCCAAAAATTCTAAACTTTATATCGTTGGAAAGATAAGAAAAATATCTACAACTTTAATGAAGAATTTTAATAAAGCTTTTGTCATATAGAGGGTCCAAATCGCTTCATCTAACGCTTCGTCTGGCACTTCATCCGATGGCCATATCTTTTGTGTCCGAAGTCCAAAAATTCCAAAATTTATATCGTTGGAAAGATAAGTAAAACAAATACAACTTTCATAAAGACCTTGAAGAAATATTTTTCCATCTAAAAGGTCGAAATCGCTTAGTCTGACGCTTCATCTGACGCTTCGTCTGGTGCTTCGTCTGATGCTTTGTCTGGTGCTTCGTCTGGTGGTCATATCTTTTGCATCTGATGTCCAAAATTCCAAAATTTATATCATTAGAAAGCTAAGAAAAAGATATACAACTTTCATGAAGATCTTGAAGAAAGATTTTTCCATCTGGGTGTTCAAAATTGCTTCGTCTGGCACTTCGTCTGGTGCTTCTTCTGGTGCTTCGTCTAGTGCTTCTTCTGGTGCTTCGTCTGGCGCTTCTTCTAATGGCCATATCTTTTGTGTCCGAAGTCCAAAAATTCCAAACTTTATATCGTTGGAAAGATAAGAAAAATATATACAACTTTTGTGAAGACAACTCTATATAACACAACCTATATCAGTATAGATTTTCCTTAGAAGTCAGAACACAAAATTTTACCATTATGAATGCTTGAAAAAAATGCAATCTACAAACCTTGAGAGTTATGAGCAAAAACACAATCATATTTCATTATCATCAAAATATGAGAGTTTTACAAAGCTTTAGTAGGCATTTCAGGCCACAATACTTCATAGTCCAAAAATACATAATTTACTCAAAGTAGAAATGCTCAAAATGCAACTAAAGCCTTATTTTACAAAAACTAACTTAAAATACAAAATAAGCATAATTCGGAGTAATGCCCTTATGCTCGATTATTCGATCTCTTGCTCATCACCTAAATATGAGATGAAATGGGGGGAGGGGGGTGAGCTTAAAGCTTGTGGGTAACAATTTTATAACCGATAACAAGCAAAATCATTGAAAAATTCACAATGCATCATGAAACACATATTTCCAAATTCTTAATTTATCACACTTTATAAGCAACCCAAATCATGTATTTAATAAACTTGTCAACACATAAGAACATCAAAATGGTTTGAGAGGTCCATAAACAGAACAAGCTAACACATTCCCATAAAATGGTCCTGTGTAGTCGTGAACTTAACGAACTAACACGATCCCACATAGTGGTTTTGCGTAGTCGTAAACATAAGGGAGTCCCTAAGGGAGCTCCATGCCACTTACGGGTAGGCGGGAGGAGCCTTTAGTCAAAGTGCACTTGATATATAGAATGGACCAGAACAAACCCACATAACATGTATTTCATAACTTGTAAACTTGTTGCTCAAAATGGCACACTTCGTAAACATAGTAATTTATTTATTTCAAAAAAAAGATTCATTTTTGCATTCTTTTCAGAAATCATCCACACAATATTCACATACCAAGCACATAGAACTTTCTCAAAAGATTCAAAGATTAATAAACGCACATTTATAATACAATTTAAAAAACCACTTACTTTTTTGATTTGGAAGAAACATTAATGGCTTATTATTCAATTATAAAAATGTAACCCACCTTGAATTCCTTGCTTAACAAT
>JAOQMS010003771.1:0-17389 GCA_027563885.1 Erythroxylum longipes
TCAAAAAAAATTATACCGAGTTTTAAATGTTAAGTGATGTGACACGCCACCCTCGAGGGGCACGGATTCGGATATCAACATCGGTATCGGGTTCGGGTCCAGCGGGAATGGGGTGTTACAGTGTATATATAGGCATAGTGTAGACAATCTGTTGTAACAGATTGTCGAATCTATAACTAATTGCTCTGTTCTGTTATCATATAAAGAAAAGAAAAAATACAACAAGAATAAAAAACTAGGATGGGCCAAGTGAAAGACTTGGACCATCTGAATGTTTAGACTGAACCAAAGCAAAAAAAGTGTAAGAAAGGTAAAAGATGGCCCAATCACATTATCTCAGCCAGGTTTCCTCATTAGCCTTAGAGTTCTTCCTTTCTTTTGTCAATGAGATCAATGGTCTATATTTGACCAAATTTGTTATGTGACAGAAATGAAAACATAGCCCATTCACATAAATTGTGTTGGCCATAAAAAATAATTTGTAACTAAAACAATAACATTACACTATTAAAACAAATGTAAAGAATAAACTAATTGTAGCTAATAGATTTTTTATAATGCTTGTGAAATGTATCTTCTAGGATAATTCTTATTATTTTATTGACTAGACTGCAATTAGAAAAATTGTAGAGATATATAGTCTTTTGGTTACAAATTTTAAAATGTAGCTAATAATTAGATTTCTTGTAGTGAAGTGGCATATTATGTTTCTCTAGGTAGGTTAACACAGGGTTGGACCCAATAGTGTTTCAAAGATCTTGTTAGCCTAAAAAACTAAAAAAAAATACTAACTCCAAATACTTAGTGAGAGATTTCAGCCAAAATTGAATAAAATAAGATTAAGAAAATGACATGGATACTAAGGAAAAAAACAGCTAATCACATAAACAAATAAAAACACCTTAATCTAAAAGAATTAAAGTTAAAGAGCATTGTGATGCCTCTCTAAAATCACTTTTTTTGGGTTATAAAGTCAACCCTTTCTATCAATATCAACCTATCAGACTCCTACCTGTAGGGTATAAGCTACCTTGAGATCCACCTCCAACTTTTTTCTTCTTCTTTTTCTTGATGGAATGATTAATTTTCAGTCTTCATATTTCTATAAGATGTGTTTGCCTATTCCACTTGCTTCCTTTGCCTTTAAACATATTCAATTTTGCATCATGTACTTTTTCCCTATGCATAAAATAAGATATATCCTTATAAATTATGTCAAAATAAAGGCACTTATTACACTTAATATAAATAAGATTAGAAGGTTCATATTTCTTGAATTCTAATTTCTCATCACCAACCCTTAGGGCTAGCTTTCCTTTATAGACATCAATTAGGGCCTTGGAAGTGACCAAGAAAGGATAACCCAACATCAAAGGCAAATGTATAGCACCTCACTCTTATAGGCAAATCCCAGAACATACCGACGATATTCAAAAACATACTCTACGAGGGTGGTGCGCTAGGTGAGTCAATCAATCTCAATACAAATTTTTTTAACGCATCACATGCATCAAATATGTTTTAAACATATCAAAAATCATTCCCGACCTATATCATTTATAAAAACATCGAGAGCAGATCAATTTTCAATTTGACCATTTCATTTACGAAAAACTTATAGTTATAAAGTCATTCCATAGCATAATTATTCACATATATATGGTACAGTATTTGCGGAATACATTCTTTAATACAAAAAAATGATGAAAGACAAATGCAAATGCGAACTAATCCTGACCTCTATCTCTTATTCAATTGCAGTGGCTATACTCTGATTTGTCTATGGGTATCTCTTGAACTTGAAAGACAATGTGCAATTTTGGTGAGTTTTGCGAACTTAGTGAGCGGACCATCGTCGATGACTCACTCATATCATATAATACAAATAGTTCATAGACAATTCACCTCATCACATAAGGCACATCACTTCACTAATCATCATATAACATCAAAAATCATCTTTGTTCACTTATTTCATATTTCACATTCAGAATCATTCAAACTATTTATTTCGATCATTTGAACATACATATCGAATGTATATGAAATGCACATATGACTCACTTTCAATTATTACTTTGTTGTGACCGAGTGCCTTTAATTGTCTCGTTATCATTGTGGGTACCGGGCTAATTGATAACTATCCCGTATTCGTTGGAGATACCCAGTTCATTATATATAGTAAGCCTTTGGCTCTTAATCACATTCTAAGCTTTAAGCTCTTTTTCAGTGGATACTTTGGTCATAACTACCTTTATCTAATCATGCATATCATATAATGAAGTGCATGAATTCACATATATGCAGTCAGTCATATTTAATGAGTACACATTCTTTTTTTTGCATTTTCATCGGATCTATGTCTGGCATTCAACGAAATGTTGAGAACACATATTTCTTTCTCATTCACTTTCAATGAAGCACTTCCAATATATTCACATTTATTGAACTCCTTAGACTATTAATGTTTGGAATGGTCTCAATTACATTCACAGCAGTAATAATTCAATACAAAAATTTAAAACAGAATAACCAATTAATGTGAGACCATCTAGGTCGACTCACAGTACGCTCCAGATTAGAATTTGCTTTTATGATCCGAAAAAATCTAGATGCTGATGTTCAATCCTATGTATCAGCTTCATGCAATACACACATTGTACACACATTACTAATTTGCACAATCTCATAAACATTCAATCGTACATATATGTATATGTGTAATGTATAATGCATGCTCAATTTGACCATTTCGGTAATTTTCCTTTATTCTCATTTCTTGATCATTTAAGCATCATTATTTGTGTATTCAAGCTTGCCCTTAGGTTCACTACTCAAAGAACTTGGTTATTCTAATATCAAAATTCAATCATTCATCATTTCTTTTCTAGCATTATAAGATCACAAAATTTCCAAGTTCTCATTCATTCTTACCTAATACACATTACTCATCTTCTTTAAATCACTTTAACATACATAAGGTCACTTTCATTTCTATAGCATCTCCAATTTTCCAGATTTTTGTATACTTAATGTATAACAATCCAATCTTAAGCAATAACCTCAATTTTTACCCTAAACATATCACACATTTAATAACTTAGTCCATCATCAAACTAGGTTCATTTCAAGCTTAATTTAAGCCTAAATGCATCATAGGAAAAGACCCTAGCATTTTTTATTTCAACATTACACAAAAGAAGGAGGATTCACGTTAATGGTCATTCACACGATCGTGGAGGCCTTCCCACGATCGTGGTTTGAGCCATCCGTGAACTTCTAGCCTTCCCACGATCGTGGGTTATGTAAATATGAGAATTCCAACCATCTTTTTCCAATTTTCCATATTTTTCAACTCCTATATGTTACATCCAAACCATCATATACTTAGTTGATCATTTCTACATCATTTCTTCTTCATTCTTACCTTAATTCTAACTCAATAACATCCATTAAAACAATCCATAAATCATTTTTCATCAATCATACACAAACAGAACATATCATCATCATTCTTTATCATTCACTATCATCTTAGTTCTTCTCATTTTAAGAACACTATATTAGTCTTTCCTTTAACATAAATTCACCTTTCTTTTACCTTAAATACCAATCTATTTCATCTATATAACAACTTAAAATCCAAGGTTTTCATACCCTCTAGAATAGAATACAAACACATGCATTTATTCATCAATTTTCTGCACTCATCATTAATACAAAAACAGGACATAAACTCATCTCTTCATTCATTAACTTTCAACTCTCATTCAAACACCATTTTCATAACCAATCTATCTCAAAAACATCATTAACATAACTCATAATCTATTGTTGATCATAACCACAAAATAGAACATAAAACATGTCATACATTCATCAACTTTCTAGCATATACTCAACTCCTTTATCATGATCATTTACAACTAAACTATCATCATATATGCTTCATTTAACAAATCCATGAAGATTAATGATAATACACTTACTTGTCTTAGCTCAAATCTTTTCTCAATCATCAAGTAACTCTAGCTCCGAGCATACACGATCTTCATAAATTAAGGTTGAATATGCTGGGTTTTTATCAACATAAATAGGACAACAAGTTGTTGTAGAGATAAGACGAAAGATGGAGATAAAAACTCAAGAACATGGTTTAACCTAACTCTCCACGCATTACATGATCATCATCTCATCAAAGAGAAATAGGTTAGGTTCTTCTTCAAAAAGAAGACATGATCTTGGAGTAGAAAATGAAGGGTTATAGCAAAGTTCAAGTTGAAAGGATGAGAAGAGAGTGTCATGAATAAAGTTGAAAGTGAAGAAGATGAAGAACGAAATGAAGAGAGAAGAAGAAAGCATGTATTAACCAAATGAAAGACAAAAGATGGTCTTTCAAATGAGACAATATTGAGAGTGAGGTGTGTGGCAAGGCAAGTGACACTTTTCACTTGCCACATGCCACCACCTTGTGGTCTCCACTTGGTCTTTTAAATAGCTAGTCCATTTGTCTCCAAGTTCTAATCCTATTGTCTCCCAATTTTCAACGACACTTGTCATTAAATCTTAATATCACGTATCAATAATTTCTACTGCTATTTGACACTTAATTCTACTACCATTTATCAATTTTCTTACCACTTGGGATTTCTCCTAGTTAAACCAAAATTACATAAATCTCTCAATTTAACAAATAAATTCCTATATCACCAATTATCATTTATCAACTAGAATTCAAGACATAATAATCATAATTCACATCATAATCACATTAGAATCATTTATACTCAGAAAATGTCAAATAAGTGCATGAACAGTCATTGTAATGTGTGCAAATATCAATAATCACGTGTGTGTATGCTTATACTAGTGATATGCATGTAAATGCAATGCACCTCACGTATTCTCTATGCTATTTCTCATGTATCTTGGTTTAAGATCCTATGTCCTAACCCTTAGTATGGAAATAAGATGTTACAATATCTCTATCCTTAACTATGTACAAGACCACAAAATCTATATGAATAAGAAACTTACCACTTTTAATAGGCATATCTTCTATTATAACTACCAAGCATTTAAAAAATGGTCTGCTAATTGCAAAGAGATAAAAGTAGGTATGAAATCGCCTATTTTTAACTTATTACCAGTAGATAGGGCATGAGGTTAACGTTTTCCCTACATCACATAAGACATAATTGAAGCTCATGTATCTAATTGGCGAGGGATAGAGAAGTTGTTAAGGTCCTTAAGCTTTAAAGGTAGCCCATTATAATTCATTGCTTTTTCCTTATTCAAAGTTGTATCTTCATACTCCTGGAGCCTTCTCTTATTGGATAAAATCTCATTTAAAAACTAAGCATAAGAAGGCATTTGCTTTAAAGCGTCAGTAAAAGGAATATTAATATAAATTTTTTAAGAATATAAAAACTTCCTGAATTCCTTATCTAACTTCACCTTCACCAATCTTTGAGGAATGTTATAAGTGGCTTACAGGGTGGAGGAGGAATGTATTTAGGCTTTTCACTTTCTTCTTTCTTTCTTTCTAACTTCTTCTCCTCTCTGACTTATATACTCTTTCCTTGTTTTCCCTTACTTTTAACCATCTCCAACCTTAGGCACTTATTCAACTCATCACCTCTTAACATCATAGCATTACAGTGCTCCTTAGGATTCTTAAGTTTGTTAGTTAATTAAGTAGGTGATCTAACAGCTACACTAGCATAATGAGTTATTTGAGACTTGAGCATCTAATTATAGGTTATAGCTGAATCTACCTCAGAGTTAAGTTTCCTTGTCTACTTCATGAATTTTTCATTCTGCTTGGCTTAGGTAAGTTCTCTATAAAGGATTATAGTTTTGATTTTTGGAGAGAGGGATTAAATGGTTGAGATTGGAAACTAGATAGTTGCCTAGCTAAGGTGCAAGATTAAAACTATTTCCATAAGAGAAAGC
Organism: Erythroxylum longipes; assembly: GCA_027563885.1. Taxonomy (NCBI): domain Eukaryota; kingdom Viridiplantae; phylum Streptophyta; class Magnoliopsida; order Malpighiales; family Erythroxylaceae; genus Erythroxylum; species Erythroxylum longipes. The sequence continues at coordinate 5,956 of JAOQMS010003771.1, forward strand.
AGGATGATTCCTCTAATCATAGTTATAAGTATCTGAGAATAGGTTATTCTTCTAATTGAGGTTGTTAATAAAGTTAACATTTCCTATAGAAAGGTCATAGAAGATATTCTGTAATTGGTAGTCTACAGTTAAATGTCCTAAGGATCCATAAATATCATAAACCATGTTAATAGTACTAAAACCATTAACATTTATATGACCAACTCTTGAGACAAAGAGTCTACCTTAGCAAATAAAAGATTTAGGGCATTTAGAACATATTTACTTAAAATCTTTTTAGGAGTGGCCTTATCATTTGAACACTAATAATGGTTCTAAGCCATGTCCTCCATCTAGGAGTACACTTCATCTAATGTGTTATTCATTAGGGATTTGCCAGTAGTGGCAATTACAAAGACCTTAGAGTTATAGGTCATTCTATTATAGAAGGTTTATTTAAACTGTCACCGATTACTTTAATCCGTGATGCAAACAAGACCTCAATAACTCATTATATCTCTCCCAAACCTATTACAAAAACTCACCTTCTCTCTAAATAAATATGGTGATATGATTTCTAATTTATACAGTCCTAGTTAAAGGAAAATACTTGTCAAAAAAAGCATTATTAGGGTCTATAGTCATACCCTAACTTTATCCCTTAAGAAGAAAGGGAATAATTAAAGCTTAATGGCATTAGGAGATATGCCATTTAGCTTTATTATGTCACAATAATTTAGAAACACTAATAGATGTAGGCTGGGGTCTTTAGATGGTGAACTTTTAAACTAATTTTTCTACAACATAGATAATAAAGAGAGTTTTAGCTCAAAGTTGGCAACTTTGACACTAGGCCTCACAATGCCTAAGCTAATGCCTTAGCTAGTCAGTATGGATGTAAGGTAAAATCCTTTAGTTATCTAATATTTTTTATAGCCATCTTTACTTCCTTATCTTTTATTCTCCTTTGAAGTTTTCTTCTTATGTTCAGTTTTCTTTCAATCTTAACATTTGGCTCAACGAGATTCTCAGGATTGTCAAAATTGCACATACAAGAAGTAATCTAAAAAAGAGAAGGAATAAAGAAAATTCAGTAAATAAATAATAAAACAATTAAAAGAAAAAAAAGAAAAAAAAGGATCTACTTTAATCAAAATTGAATATAAAAATATTACTACCTAATTCTAAGATACAATATCAAACCTTAATTGTATTTTAATTATGAGTAAACGGCATAATTAGAGTTAGCCTCAATGAGTATAGGTCAATCACACAAAGATTGTGATCACTAGTACCAATTGTGTTTTCATTATCTAATCTAAATAAATAAGTGATTAAATTAGAAAAATAAAATTGAACTAGTATAAACAATATTCAAGAGATAATCAACGGAAGGACTACATAAGGATAAACAATCAATAGATACTTTACTATCTTCAATCTCACTATGATTTAATGAACACTTTTAGTTTCTTGAACCAATTAAGAATTACTAAATTATAATTTGATTCTCACTTGAGATAGATTATTCTTAAATCAGTCAATGTCAATTGAAATCTTTTTCAAATCAAGACATCCTAAGAACGCATTAATTCACTCTATAAACTATTTTGAAAGGTTTTACTCTAACTTAGGAAGATCTTACAGCTTTCTCTTAAATAGCTCATGCTTAAACCTCTTTCTCTATACTCTAAACTAGTCATATAACTCACCTCTTGAATTTTGTTTCATGAATCAAATGATTGAACTTCTAATTTTGTTCTTTTAATTCAATCAATTATAAAAACATGGATAAATTATAAGCAAACAAGGTATTTAATTAAACCAAAAGATCAAATAAAAACATAATTCTATTGTTCATCATATCTACATCTATATACTAATTTGTTTCATCATAAAACAAATAAAACCAAAATGAAAAATAAAGAAACAAAAGATAAGAATGAGCTAATGGTTCTTGAATCTTGGTCTTTCATGATTGATCTTGATGGAATCTTACTTTCCTTTAAGATTACTTCTTCTTAATGTTCTCTTTGAGAATACTTGTCCTTGGAACTAATTTCTAGTCCTACCAAATGTCTCTCTCCTTTTCTTTTCTCCTTTTCTTCCTTTTATTTAATAAAACTTGAGATTTTTATATTAAATAAAAGTAAAACACATCCCTATGTTGGTCATATATTGTCTTATTTACCTCTCACTTATTTTTTGTAAAAATTATAATCAAAACAAGTTTAACATGATCCTTTATTATCCCATTATGACCTTGTGTTATCCTAATAGTGCCCTATGTTATCCCAGTATAGCCCCATGTTGGTCCTATATTACTCCAGCCAAAAATGGGAAGAAATAGAATGAAACAACATTGAACACAACCCAAATACAAGGTTTACATGCCCCTATATTAGTCCCCCATTTCATAACACCCCCTTACACACCCTTATGTTGTTCCCTCTATTTAGAACACCCCCTTACATAACCCTATAGCTCCCCTATTGGTGCCATATTCTAATTACTTCCTCTAAAATCATACCAAAATTATTCTAATTCAATTCAGACTTGAACAAATTCATTCATACTTCTTTAAGGAGTTAGAATAAGGCCTGTAAAAAAATATAAATCAAATTAAATGTCAAATACCATATAAATCATTAAAAATAAGCTAAATGCTCCCTAATTCATGTTAGAAACTAGTGTAATTAGCACCTATCTAAAAAATAAAAGCAATTAAGAAAACAAAATAAAGAAATCAAGTTCTTAAATCTGGAATCTTTAAATAATTGTTAATATCTTCCTTTATCTTCAAAGAATGACGTAGTCTTGATCAAAACTAATGCAAAATGGCCATAAAGTGACTTTAAGATGTTTCTTGGCCAAAGAGCTTTCTCTTCTTCTTTTTTTGCTTCTTTTTTACTTAAAACCCAAACCCTAACATGTGTCAATGTAGTTGGTAGTATCCTTTAAGATTCTCTATAAATAACAATGCACACATGAGACTATGTAAGGTAATATGTTCTTTTTCCAAGAAGTAACATAAGGATGTGTAGGATGTGCTAGAGAAACAGAAGTGACCACCTTTTAATATAGCCTTTAATATAGGCCTGTATAAGGTATCGTGTTTTATAGTGCTTCTCTAAATCTTCCAGAATTGCTCCAATTTAATCCAATTTTTCTCCAATTTTGTTCCCTTTACTTATAAGCAAAAATAAGACCTAAAATAACAATACTTTTTAAATTAAGTATCAAATCCTTTAAAATCATCTAAAATACAAGCAATATACCGTTAAAATAGTGATAAAATAATGCATTTCTAGATTACATCAACTTGGCTTTAAATAATTTCTTCATTTTAAGCTCTAAGACTTAAATCTAGACATTTTATTTTATTTTCAAGGCCTAAAAACATGTCTTTAAACATTTTCATTATTTTTAAGCCTTTAGAATCAAGTATGGGCATTTTATTTTATTTTTCTATGGTAAGACCCAACTTCTAGACATTTCTATTTTAATATAAAAACCTAATATCCATTCTAGCTGTCCTTTTCTTTTATTTTTAATCTTTAAGCAATACCATAAATTTTTAAACAGTCAACTAAAATTTTTATTTTAAATATTTATTATATTTTAAAATTCATGCAAAATTTTTCTTTTTTAATTTTCTACAGTTGCAAAACTTTTTCAAACCTAGGTAACTTCTTAAGCAAGTAAAATATAGTGCCTAACTCTTTCTTTATTTTATAATTTGAAGCCCAAACATAATTTTCTAATTAGGACTATTGGTTCTTCCTTTATATTTTTCCTATATTATCCTAAATTAGATTGGTGGTGACTTTATTTATTTAAATCATTTTTGGTCATTGATTTTATTAAGAGCATGCCTTTCATGCCTTATACGTTAGTGACAATCTTCAAACTTCATAAAACTTTTTCTTATTATTTATCTCAAACTTGTTCATAATGTCATAGGCATGTAAATGTTTCCTTATATGTAGATTATTTCCTTAAAGTCAACGAGGATAATGTCACAGGTTTTAATTTGCCCATCAAGATGCTTCTTTATTTAAGGGCATCATGAAAAAAAACATCTATAAAACTATTTATATATACTAGCATTCTTTCAACTAAGAAGTTAGGTATTAAAAGATTTAACACTATGGCATCTTGATGAGGGTGAATCTAGGTGATATGAGAGATCTTAATTCTTTTTCTATGTCTGGTTTGTTTAGGATATCTTTCCTCCATTTTCCCCTTCTTTAGCTTAGATCTTGCCTCCTTATGACCTTCCCTAATGATCATATGTATGAACCCCAAAGTGGGATGTAGTTTCATACATGGTTTCCTAATTTTATAACTTCATAAATAACTCCTTCTCTGTTCTTCTCTAGTATGATCATCCATATTGTTTTCCTTTAGAAAATGGTTCAAAAATCTTCGTTTGAATTATTCATTTGTGACTTTTATGAAAGTTCAATAAGCCTTAGTCTTGTGTCTAGTTTTCTATGGTTAGTTGCCATTCTCTTTTGTTTTGATGCTAAGTTATTTTCTAAGACAAAGTTTGACACCCTATCTAGCGATGTGTTGAACTTAGGGAGATCTTCTTCGATCTTCTCTTTATTTTTTTACTTTAGTTCAACCAATTAATGCTTCCTTTTTATTAGCTTATTTAATCAAGGATGCACTCCTCGTTTTATTCTCCTTATTCTTATTTTTCATGCTTCTCATCTTTTTTTAGCATCTTCTAAATCTAAATACTTTTTATACCTCCTCAAAATATAAGGTTCATTTCTTTTGCATAGAATTCCTTAAGGGTTAAAAAGTTCTTAGTTTATTTTTAAAGATTCTTGAGTTGTCTTAAAGTTGAAGAATGGCAAATAATCCTTTAAGCTTTCCTATTACCTTTAAATTATAAATATTAAATACCTAAAGTCTGTCAGCATGCATTTATTAGTAGTATAATGTGATATGAACCTAGAAATTAAAATTTGAAAAGTGGCAATTTATGTGGGAGGTAATGGTTCTAACTATGAGCAGGTTACACTTATTAATGTAAATGAGAAAGTCCATGGCTTTGATGGCCAAATGTACTATGCAAATCCATGAGTTCCATATATCTATATACTAGATTATGCATACCATCATAAGTTTCCAATTTTGGAATCTTAAATTAGATATAGTTGTGTATTAGGTAATCTAGTAAGGTTGGTTAACAGGTCTCTTCTATGGGTTTCCATTATTCTCTTCCATTGGTTTCTATTATTCTTTCTTTAAATTAAGATATCTTATCTAGTTTAGAGCTTTTAAGTGAAAATATTCAATTTTTTAAAAAAGTTTGCACTGATGGTGCAAATGATGTAAACTAAAATTATTGTAGGTACGTTAGGTTACTTTTTAGTCTATATGCCTTCAAAAAAAAAGTCAGAGTGTTAAGGATGTTCCTAGAAAGGACATATTAATTGTCAAAATCAATAAGAGCAAAGGTTTCTAATATGCAAAGAGAATTATTAATTGAATTTGTTATAGTTGTAATAATGTCCATTTAGGAGTGTCTCCCTTTTATGAACAATCCTTCAAGAAGTAGAATTGGCTTCCAACTTTTTAAAAAGAGTTTAAATCCATCTCAAATAAGAAGCTTGTCTAGTCATTCGTTAGAACCCTATCTTTTCATTCAGAAAAGCATTATCTTAGTTGATCTTTTCTATCAAATATCCTTAAAACTATTGAATGAGCCTTAAGTAGGGATGTCAATTTTGGCCCGAGATGACCAGGCCATGAGTCAAAATTGTTCGGCCTAACCGGACCACAAGCTGAAATCAAACAGAGCATAGGTCAGGCCAGGCTGGCCTATGGCCCAACCAGAACGACAAAAACAACATCATTTTATGAAAAGTAACATCGTTTTGTAATTTTTTTAAAAAAAGTAAGGATGAGTTAGGCCGGGACAAGAACAACTCAGGCCCAAGCCTGCCCATTGACATCTCTAGCCTTAAAATAGAAGCTTTTAAGTCTCCTGACCTAAATAATAAATTGGGATAGGCCAATTTGAGACATAAGTTAGGGTGTATTAACGTTAAATTTTAACATGTGATTTCAACTGTAATTTAGCCAACTTAAAACTTTAATTTTAAAATTATAATCTTAATAAAAATCAACATAAATATATACTATAGTATAAATGTTAAATCGACATAAATATATACTATAACATAAATATTAATGTAAAGATTGAAGGTTGTTTTATGTTTATCCTCTTAACACATCTTAATTTGATAATATCAAACCTTTAAGACTAGCTTAGAAAAATATTTTACACCATGTAATTCATCAAAAAATTTAAAAATTAATGGATGGGAAACTTATCATTCACAATATACTTGTTTAAGGCCTTCTAATCCACAAATATTCTCTATGAATCATCCTTTCTCTTCATCAAAACTACTGGTTAGGATAAGGACTGATACTTTCTCAAATGAAAACTTGCTATATTATATTCCTTACAAATTCTTCAATAGCTTTAGCCCAATGTTGATAGCCTTTTCCCCCCTTCTTTAAAATAATTTAAAGATCATGCTTCTTAGGTGGTAATCCTACTAATTTAGCAAACACCTATAGTAATTCCTCTAGTAACCTTTTGCCCTCTTGCTCATTTACCTTATTAATAACTTCTAATTCCAATCATATAATTGCACATCTTCTAGGATCTCTACAACTTACGTACTTTTCATTTCTTAGCAATAGAACATGACAAATAGAATTGACATTCTCCAATTTCTTAGTAATTACTTTTGTAAATCCAAAGTAACCCTTTTACTTGGACCACTTCTCAATTCAACCGCTTTATGTTTCCATTCAAATTTAATGGTGCCATTTTTATAATTGCAATCCACCTCATTTAAATTAGATAACAACTGAATTTAAAGCACTATATCATTTTAGCCGATATTGATCACTAAAAAATCAATGCTAAAATAATTTCCATTTATGATTCATTTAAAATTCCTACACATTTTGTTACAAGTAATCTTTAAACCACCACTAACCATGATTTTAATTTCCTCAACTACTCCCTCTTCCCTCTTAATAAAAATTTTATCCATAAAATTACATGTACTTCCACTGTCAATTAACATATGAACTACTTTGCTCTTAAAAATTCCTACTACTTTTATTTGTTGAAACTGAACATTGGATGTACCTAACTATATCTTACATGGAAATAATTAGTTTAGTCTCCTCCTCCATTCCACTTATATTCTCCTCTAATGCTTTATGTTCATCCATTGCTAAAACATGCAATTGTCTCCTTTTACATTTATGGCCTATAATGTATTTTTCATTGCACAAAAAGCATAAGCCTTTAGCTCTTCTCTCATCAAACTCACTGCTATTGGTTTTCTTGGTCACCTTCACTCCACCAATTATTTAAACTTGCATTATTGATTAAGGCTCATGTAGGAAACATGGACTAAATTATTGCAATAAGCCAAAGTATGTGGACTCTTTAATTAATTCTTCCTACCAATCCTATATGCTATAAAACAATATTGCAAAACCAACTTTTGTTTCTTAGCTACCTTATACACCTATTATAAGATTCTTAGATTAACAAACTTTAATGATATTTGATTTTTTATTTCATTCATTTCAAGAATAAACTCACTAAGTAGGGCTTTGAAAATATTAGTTTATGCAATAAAAAATCAAAGCTTGCAAAATATTCTTTTACATTGCCAATCTACTTTAATTCTTTAAGTTTTCCCACTAGATCATCAAACATAGTTTCTCCAAACTTGTATTCAAAAGCTATCAAGTATACACCTTAACTTGGAGCTTCCATTATCATCCTATTCTTCATGTATAACCGATTCCATAAATGAGCTTTTCTAATTAAATTCAGTGCATATGTTTTCTTTAGCCTCCTTTCGAGTCCTACCAAGCTTAAAGAAATTATTTGCATTTGAAAACTAACTATGAAGACCTTCTATGTCAAAAGATGGAAACTACAATCTACTAAATCTAATTGGTATAATATATCCAATATTAGTTAGAATTTCATTAGTTTCCATATTTGATACCCTTTTATCATCCTCTATACTTCTTTTATTTTATATAGTACTTTAATCTAACTTTAAAATCATCCTCTTAAACTCACTCACCATTTTCTCATATCTCTAATCTTCTATGTATTGATAAGTGCATCGTTTTAACTCAAGTAATAAAAATGGTTTGTCCTTCTTAAATGTTATCTTTGGTGAGTTTCATTAAGCTTCTAACCTTAGTATCAATCTTTAAAAATGATTGGCATTCTTCACCCCTTGTTCAAGGTTAAAAAACCATAACAACTTGTGATAATCTTGAGTAGACCAAATGGTAAATGCCTTGGCCCTCTAATAATGAGAAGAAAGTCCAAATTTTATACTTTTAAGGATATCAAGAAAAGTTCAAGAGGACTTAGAGGACAAAAAACTTTTATCCATTGGGGTTATGGATTTTAATCAAAATAGCCCTTCAAGGTATCCACTCTTATGAAATATTAGTTTTTAAATTACCTTTAAGCTTGAAAAAATCTTTTTGATGGTTTATTCATTTTAGTGGGGTAAAAAATATGAAAATAAAGGAATTCCTTAGATCAAATAGAGTGTTTTTATCAGTGGGATACTAGTGTTCTTAAAAATAATTCACTTATAACTTGAAAATATGCTTAGATTATACAAAAATTATCATAATACAAATTAAGTATTTTTTCATGATTATTGGAGAAAATTAGGACTAAATTATTTATCAATACTTAAAACTATTGCCATAAACAACACCTTGTAGTCTCCTTTTGGCATACAATTCTTTAATTTCCAAAAAAAATTACATAAGTTAATTGAATCATAAAACAACCAACCTTAAAACATATCATTCTAATCAAACTTCTTTCATTGAAAAAAAATATTTTTGAATTTGTATTTTAAGCTAATTATAACAAAATTAATAAGTAAAATAGTACGTATAAATAATCGATTCCCTCCACATATTTAATAATGGATTCCCTCCACATACTTTAATTGCCTCAATATACGAAATATGAAGAATAAAAATAAGGACAAGAAATAAAAATGAATAAGAAATTTCTCTGACTCTTGTTTGTCTTATTTTTCTAAGGTACTTTTGATCAGAGTATAGAAATTATTATACCTTAAAAATAAACACAATTGAAGAAGAAACAAAAATGATAAAATGCAAAAGGAGCTTAAATTTTAAAGTAAACCAAATGAATATTGAACACAAATAGAATAATATAACTATAATAGAAATATAGTTAAGGATAAAAAGAGTAAGAAAAAAATCCTTAAAATGTTTAAAGCTAAAAGATAACAAAAGTAAATAAGAGATCATATAGTCGCAAGTTAGTTCTCATCATCATTGTCCTCCTCTAATGTCATTAAAGATTATAGAGGCAACTCTAAGTATCCCTTATGTTAGAAGTAAGTGGATAATTACTACTCGATCTTACCAAGTTGCCTCTATATACTTTATAGGATGTATTTATGATTGTGCGTTTTGGTATCTAGGTAGCGGATGGTCTTAACAATCCATTATTGTATCAACTATTGTGGAAATGGTTTGATTTCTCTAGGCTCCTTTGTCGCCTCTTCCTCTTAAGGTTATCAACTGTTTATAGAAATTTAGTTGTTAGTTTAGACTCCACTCTCTCCTATGCCTCTTCTCTAACTATAGAAGCCTCAATTCCCACTCTACCCAATATAATATAAGTGATACCAACTTTCCTAACTAATTATATGTGCCTCATCATTTTAATTTAAATTTCAATTACACCCATGCAATAACTAACAATTAGATATAAAAGAGAATCAAAAACACTTATTTTTTAGTTCAGTCAGATAAGAACATTCACATATTAAATTGTGGTTTTTATTTCCTATATGCTCCAAATACATTGTAAAGCATTTATCTAGGTAACACGACCTTCTCCCAATTGTACACCATAAATAAATCAAATATCTATGTTTGACTCCTCATCTACTCTCATTTCTCCTTAAAAGTGAATGAGTTATCACCCTGTGTAAGCATCTAATGGTAAAAGAGGTAACTTGGGAGCTCTTAGTCATTGATGCATCATAAGTGAATCTATTTGTTGATATGGTTCTTCAAAACTTTGAAGATTTCCACTTATAAAGCTCAATAGGAAAATCAGTTTCTAAGTCAAAATCATTTGTGTTTATTTGTTTAAGCACGTGAAATTTGTGTCACACTGTGAATTCACTAAAAGAAAAATAATATTTAATTTTCCTAACCTGAATTCTGTTACATCATTTGCATCATATTTAACATGTATAATCACATTAAATATAGTTAAAATTTTCAAAGTGATTTCTTAGTATGCATTATTAGTCATATCAAAAGTCAACTTCCACTATTCATTGCTAATAACACTCCTTACTTCATCCACCAAATCTAAGCTTTCCAAACCATTCCAATTTATACTTCTACTTTCTTCAAGAATCTGAGTTTCAAGTAATCATAATGTTCAAAATGGTCATTATTATAAAAATGTAAGCATAGGGTGTTCTTTGTGGGATGAACCCCTAGTGTTTATTGGTGCTTTGCTCTTAGAGCCACCTCAAAAGGCTTATGCCTTCATTCTTTTTCTTGTGGATAGTTGGGAACTTCTAGTTATGTATGTGGGCAAATGCAACAATTCACTACAAGAAAATAAGACAATTCGCGATGTTTTATTGATAAAACGCCGTGAATTGTAAAGACTTTTCATGACGTTTAAAAAACGTCACAAAAAGTTTGCATTTTTTGCAACGTTTTATAAAAACGTCGTAAATTTGTCGTACCTTTCGTGACATTGTATTGAATAAAACGTTGCAAAAGGCGTTTCACATTTGTTTAATAAAACATTTTGGTTCTCGCCCGTTTTTCTCTCCTTTCTTCTCTCTGCCTTCTTCCCTCCCAAATTTGGGTTTGGGATTTCTAATCGGACACAATCGAAGACAGCGTTCTCTGTAGAAAAGAAGAAGAAGAAGAAGAAGAAGAAGAAGCTCCAAAACCTCCTTAAACTCTCGAGTGCTTAACGATCTGAGTTGAATTGAATCGAGCTTAGATCTGTTACAGGTTGGATTTTTAGGGATTTGATGAGTTGGTCAAATCGATATCAGAGTCTTGTAATTGGGAATCGCTGATAGGTTAGACCAGACTGGAGAAAAAAATTCGTAGTCAACTCTCTTTCAAATGCTGGACGAGGATTTGGTTGACATCAAGTTCAGGCTCTTCGACGGCTCCGACATCTGCCCGTTCCACTACTCCTTGCCGTCGACATGCTCAAGCAACGAATTCTCTCCAATTGGCCCAAAGGTAATATTTGTTTTTCTTGGCTATGTCGTAAATACCTAGTTCCAATTTCAATATGCAAAATTAGAAAATTTTGGTAATTTTTTATTTAGTG
>JAOQMS010003792.1:0-17382 GCA_027563885.1 Erythroxylum longipes
TTAATTATATAAAAATATTATTATTAATTATTTAATATATTTTATTTTATATATTAATTCTATTTAATATAATATTACAACTTGGTCACAATTGATATTACGAAAAATTATTGAGGGTATATTTGGTAGTATATATTTATTAGTTTACGTTTTATCCTAAACCCTTCGAATCGGAGGTTTCTTATTTTCACTGCTGAAAATGGAATGGAACGTAACATAAAACTCTCTGCTTCTCTCTCATTCCATTCTATTTTATTATGAAACTTTCAACCAAACGATAGAAGCGTGTTATGTTTCACTCCCTTCCATCCTCAACCAAATATAGCCTTTAAGAGATCCTAGCAGAGATTACATTGGAAGAGATGACATTCCATGCTATCCACATGTTTAAATCTGTTTTGTTTATTTTTTGTTAAATGTGTGGAGGTAATGTAACGGCAGAGCGTAGGAACAAGGATTGTGTTGTGGAACAGATGATTCCATCCCATATGTCGTGCCGCCTTACACCACTTTTGGAATGAGATTCTCTGCCCCCATTTTTGGTGTGCCCCTTATGCCTAGTCAATCTCAACCACTTATTTTTTCTCTCTCTATAAATAGTTATTTAAATTGATGGAGTACAGGGCAGCCTAAATTCCTTTCCTGAGAAAACGATGTCCATAGATTTGAAGTGAGTAGATTAATTGGATTGAGATTTGAGAAATCTCTCTTCTCGTTATTACCCTATTTTATTAACATCTATAGATAATATTTTATTTATTAAATAGATAGATATTTATAAAATATGATAAAATAAAAATACGTAACCTATTTCCAGATTAATTATATAGTTGATTTAGAAACACATAAACATATTATTTTGTAAAATAATATATAATGATACTCATTCTCCTATGCTCGACAAACAAGCTGATTATTCGACAAACAAGCTGATTATTCAAGACAGTCCATTATTGTTGTAGATCTCGCACTTTCGTTACATCGATGTAGATATTTAAACCAAAATTAAATCAATAAGACAAAATATTTCAATCAGTATTAACATATTATAGACAAAATTAAAAGTTTTAAATAAATTAAAAAAAGAAGGTTATTTTTATTTATTAAAAAGATTAAAGTTTAACTAAAAAATAAAAATATTACATAAAAATGAACTGATTTATTTTAATTTATAAAAAATATTATTTTATAAAAATTTTTATTATAATATATACATACATACATATATATATACATACATACATATATATATATATAGATACATATATATATATATATACATACATACATATATATATACATACATACATATATATATATATATACATATATATAATTTTGTTGAATAAATTATTTTTTATATATTGAAGTTTCTGATTACCTTCCCATGACTTTTTTTTTTTACTGTCTTTCCTAATAATCTTCTTTTTAGCAACATTTCCAGGAATGGAGGTTTGAACTTCGAACAACCTTTTCAGTCATTGGTCGTTGAAGAAACTTATTATAGTCTTTGGTTTATGTTCTGTCACATACTTGACTACGAAGTTGATTTTATGCCGATTTGGTAAACACCCGGCTAAAACTTTTTTAGACCGACCAATCCAGAGTTAGCTAACCAAATTATGCTTTGAATGAATTCAGGCTCATATCTTCGGACTTAATCGGACTCCAAGTTGAATCTTTTTCTGAATCGGGTTCAGGCCTTAAAGGCGACTTATCGTCAACCTTAATTATGTTGTTCGCAATCTAAACAAGAGTCCATTTGGTGAGAAGAGTCCAAAGTGAGTAGCTTCCCCAGTGACCTGATAAGGTGAAGAAACTGCTAAAGATTTTAACAGGTTGTGCATGGCCCTCTGAAACAACTAATGGTACAGAGAAAGGAATTGTTGTCCTCCGTGAGGGCTGTTGTGATTGGTTTATGTTTCTTTTACTTTTGAACTGTCAAATTATACAACAGACAAAACCCAACAAGCTTTGGAGCATTTTGATGATCCACTTATGCAGCAAACCACCATGTTCCTTCCAAGTCTCAGCTTTACAAAAAAACCCCCCCAAAAGAAAAAAGAACTTACCTATGTTGGTTGTCTCTTTCTCTGCTGTTTCCAACTAGCTAACTCGGACTTTGTTCTGCATCATTTACAACATTTGAATCTACCTCTGTTCCGTACCACCTGATAATTTTTCGTTCTTGTCTTGTTCATGACCTTCTGCAGTTTCAGCTTCTGCAACATTTCCATCAGTTTGATCTATCTTACCTGTTGGAAAATCATGTTTCGTCTGTTTGTCAGCTTTTGTAGCCGGCTCCGGTTGCGCTTTGTTGGCTTCTACCTGAAGAAGTTCCAGTGGGGTAGCTGCTGGATCTAACTCCCGGCAACCCCTTGGAGCATTTTGAGCTTCTTCACCTGTAAGCAAATGATCAGGGACCTGATGAGAGAACCGGAACATCTCTTCTTTTGGTATCTTACGGAGTGAGCTAGAATCCGTATTGTTACGAAAAACTGTCTTGAAACCAGCAACTTTGATAAGAGGCATCACAGATATGCCTTGTTCTTCATCGTAGTCATCGAACACTTCAACCATTTCATACTGGTGCACCACTTCCTCAGGAGTTTCCTCATTCCAGTCTGGAGACCAATTTTTGTAGAGGGCCCAAATATCTCCCTTACTTGGAAGAATGCGAATGATACCGCGCTGGCATTTTGTCCATTTAACCTTGTGTGAGAAAGAATTCAAGGTTTTGCTGATCTCATGTTTGCCAGTCCTGAAATTCCCACAAGTTTTCTGAAAACCAGAGTCTACCCAGTTTAAAGGACCAAATTCGCTGGTATTTCTCGAGTTCAGCCAACTTATCTTCATCTTAAACGGGCTCATAGAGATAACCTCATGAATTCGAGCATAGTAACGGGGCATGCCATCAGCGTCATCATAAGCCGCCCAGACCTGATTCCCTCCGAATGCACTTTCAGTTCGGTCCAAATCAAAATTGTGAAAGTCTGGATCGGGTACAATGATTGACAAAGGTGCATGCTCCTTGTTATTAGAATCATTAGACAGTGAACCGGGGAGAGGTTTACTGCCCTTGCTTCTTTTATCCAAACCGGCAGAGTCATCATACTTCTTGCGATTGTTAGTAGCAAAATTTTGTTTTTCATTTCCATTTAGTTTCACTTGACTCAAGCTCCATTCTTCAAGTTTTTTACGTATACCTGATTGCGCCTTTGCTATCAACATTCTCCTAACTGCAACAGCAGATAAGTCTCTTTCTGTGTCGGGCTTATTGTTAGTGCCAGAAAAACCATAAAACCTTTGCGTTTCAACATATCCCCTTCTTGGTTCAGAAACATTTCCGAAGCCTGCACCTCCATAGCCATTTATATGAACGCCATCGGATCTTATCTTCTTATATAGATGATCAACAATAACAGAAGAATTACCAGATTTCTTAGCAGCATAACTCCTGTTCCATTCAGAGGCTTCTTCTGCTCTTTCATGGTCTCTCTTCCCTTGAAGATGGGCCTGCCCCACCACACTTGAAGCTTGAGCAGCAGTTGATGCTGATTGAAAGGCACTTCCAGCATTTGCTGTTTTGGAATAATGATTCCTCTGCAGATCTGAGCCAAGGATTGAATTACTAACTCCACGCTTATCAGATGCCGACATTTGAGTGACCCCACCACTATTGGCAGTATGATACCTTGAGTTTTCATTCTTTTGATGGGAAGAATGACCAGACGAGTTCACAACACTTGGAGGCGGAGCTCTCTCCTCGGCAAAGAAAGCCTCACGACAATTGGGGCAAAGTAGGCTTTGATTGAGATAAATCCTCAGATACTCATACTGCGTCTTACAGCCATTGCAGATGGTCCAAAAAGTATTAACTTTTCTCTTGAGAGGAGGAAACGCTGTTGCAGGCACTGTTGGACTACTTCTTTTCTGAGTTCTTGCACTTGAATTTACAGAACTGTTGTAGTGGTGAAAGCCATTTGCCCCAGGTGGTGCTGATGACACCTTACTCTGGGTTGAAGTTCCATGTTGAGATAATACCACATTCAAATGTTTGTTGTACTCCAATCTTCTGGCCTTGTCAGATAACAAACTCCAGGCTTCTGAAATAAGATTGAATGCACTATCTGCACCTGGAGAATTGTTTTTATCAGGGTGAAGAATAAGAGCAAGCTTTCGGTATTGTTTCCTGATTGTCTCCACATCAGCCCAAGGATTTACCCCAAGCACTCTATACCAATCTATTTCACCATTGCTTAACCTATTCTGTGCAGAAAGATGCACATCATAGGTTGTTAAAATTTTTGTGAGACCATCCAACTCAGGATACAAGGTTTGAGCCTTCAAAGCAAATTTCTTAGCCAAAGTATAATCCCTTTCCATGAATTTTTTCTCAGCAATCTCCTTAGCCCTGACTGCTTCATCCTTATTGCACTCCATAGTCCCCTTACGGTTAGCAAAATATAACTCTTCCTCTTCTAGCAATATGAATATTGGAGGAACTAAAGACACGAGACAGGTTGTTAAACCGTAAATTCTTTCATAATCCAAGGCAAAGAGATTGCTTCATGGTTGTTTGAAAGCTGCTCCAATAAAACAAACATTATTGCTAAGAGCAAATTGGTCAAGTGTAAAAATCATGATCACATAAATCCTTATTCAGTCACTGTAATCTTGCAACTCTGGAAAGAAATATGACATAAATGGTAAAGCAAAAACCAACAGTCCATACACTCGTGATCTGATCCTCTTCTAAAGAATGATTAAGTGTTGAGATACCCCAATTTTTACATCAATCTAGTTAAAAAGTAACAGTAATGCAGAACAAGTTTAATTCCTTGCACCAACTTCTTGAGATCATTTTGATCTGATTATGAGGATGAGAACTCTGCTTTCTCTTCTTCTTTTTATTTCCTTTTATTCCATAGAACAGAGTTCTTTCTTACTTTCCGATCGACATACATTAGCCAGCCTATGGTTTGAAGTAACCGTGTTTTTCAGATTATAGTTAATGAAGTAACATTAAATAGCTTAACAAAATTTGTAATATCAACATGTTAAAGAATATGAGAAAAAGATCTAGCACGAACAGCAAGCTACAATATAACAGAAGTATCCAAATGTCATCATGTTGTATCATACACTAGAGTATACGCACATTTAATTTCGTGTACTTTCCAAGTGTCTGTGGAGAAAGAGAGTGAGTAGGAAAGATTAGTGGTGTCTTTCCAGGGAAGTGGAAGGCAAACACCACCTTCTCAAAGATGAACTCTAGCTGGCAATTATCATATCGGGAAATGTCATAAACACAAATGGTTATTATATAAGGAATACTCAATCACCTAAATAAAAAGTAACTATAAGCTTTACGCAATCATGTAAAGTGTTAATTAATGTGGTCCACGTGGATTTAGCCGGACCAACTAATTTAACAGTTCCAACATGTTCCTATGGGGAAAAGACAAAAGAAGAGCTTTTATGTTGGAACTGATGCAAGCACAAAAAGCTGGAGAAAACAGCTCTCCTAGCGCTTGACACGTACATGCCGATTTCTGGTTTCTAGATTCAGGAATGTTGCTATCAGACATATAATATACGTAATCATTACTGTCATTATAAGCATATCAAACACTGGACCGACACTTGATTGTACTTGACATATGCAGTAAATGATTATCTTTATCCCAAATATCCGCACAAGCGTTTCCACTTTCCACCTCCCATTAAACAGTTAACCCTACGAGTATAGACGTGCATGGACTCGTTACGTGTTATACTGCATGCAGATATTCTTTATTAAAGAAGGGGGCTACTTATAGTTTTGATGACAATCATATATAATACCCTCCAAAGAAAAAGAAAGTGAAGATTTCACTTTCCAGGTTCATTGACTCAACACTAGCGTCCATGTATGAATATTACTCTGTACTCCTACAAAATATCGGTATCACTAAGAGACAAATGTCACATTTCAGATACGTTAAGTCTTGTATCTCCCTCGCATAATTGCATACCCACGTCCATAGAGATGGACACCAACACCTTGCTAACTACGTAAATTACATAGAAAATGTCACACTAACATCAAGTTTTTGCAAGATCCTGTGCACATCCCAATCAATGCATCCCTTGTTATGGGGTTTTATACAATGAATGTTATCGCATATATCTCATAATCAAATGCATTTTGAGGAATTCTAGTTAGTTAGTGATTTAATATGCAGGTGTCTATTAAGAACACTTCAATAACAAAAGAAAACAGAATGTATTAGATTAGCAATATCCTAATTATGCTCAAACAGAATGTATTAGATTAGCAACATCCTAATTATACTCTTTCTTCTACATATGTGAATCCAAACATCAAACAAGTACCCAAAGTAATATTCAAAAGAAAACTTTCAATGAGGGCAAAAAATGAAACTCTACTAGACATTGTGTTACTACTGTTTGCAGTTGTATAGCTCACTGTTAGTGTTTTCTTTCACCACACTAACACCACCTGATAAGTGATACAAAACTCATCCATGGTCATCAAAACATGAAGATACTGTAAAAAGATAGAACTGTGAAACTTTGAAATAGATGTGGTTCCAACAAGCTCAAAGATAAAACTACTTGGGTATTCTAATACATCATAACCATTTAATCACTGAAAAAAAAAAAAGAGAGCTAATAACAACCAACAACTATATAACACTATTAAGTGGACAAACCTACTCTATGTCAAGTCCTGCATTCATCAGGAAGAAATAATCTAAACTTCCAAAATTTTCCTTCTAATCTAGAGATATTCATTGAACTCCTGTCAAATACTCAAATTACTCAAAATGTTAAATTTTTAGCTTAGGATACTGTCATACATGTCAAGAATCCAAATGAAACCCCAAAGCTTCACATAAAAATAACTAAATGGATTCGATTCAGAAACAAACAGGGCAACCATGTAACAGCCCACGAGACAGAAAATCACGTTCCTTTTGCAATCAGCATTTCCTGCGAAAATCGTCTGAGGACCATATCTAACCCACATTGAACCTGCCAAGATCGAGTCTTTGGGCAAACCCTAGTTGTAACGGCCAATATTCAGCCAAACACAGAAAGTGAAAACAAGTACTCATTGGATCTACAGGGCAAAGAACAAGCTTGATAAACACCTAAAGATTTGAACTTTATCGCAATTTGAGTCAACACAATGAAACCCCATATGCTACAATCTTGAAAAATAGCAATTAAGTGACCAGTCACAGGTGAAAGAAAAAGGAAAAGAAAACAAAAAAAGGAATGTTATTCCACGGTGACTTTGAGGGAGAGAAAATGAAAAGGAGAGCAAATTACCCGGTAAAAGAAAAGTCTTTCTCAGACGAAGAAATTTGAATCTAAGAGACCAGTGTGAATCAGCATGCAACAGTGACTAATTTGTCCAAACCCATGAGACTCTGCGGAGAATTCTCAAATACCCAGTTTAATAATAATAATAATAATTGCAATGTAATAATTGAACCAGGCAAAAACAGCTTAATATATACGTATACACACACATACGGAACTGTTTTCAACTTACTCCTGTATTGACTCAACTAGGGTTAATTTTTTACTCCACAGTTGGGTTTGCAATTTGACAAATGGGTTGGAATATTTATGACGATTTACTTCATAATTATGATGAAAATGAATTGATTTAGTTAAAAAAATGTTCATTTGAAAATGCGAGATTACAACAATTTTTTCTTTTTCTTTTTAATATTTGACCAACTTTGATACCTTAATTAATACCTAATCTTCTTCTTTAAATAATATTCATCATTCACGAGCATATAATAGTGATGTACCTTCTGTTTCTCTAACATGGAAGACAAGTTAGTTTGGTACATGTGAAGAAATAAATTTCAGAACATGTTCCTGTTTTGTTTTGGCAATGTTCTTCAGCTAATTCATCAAAAGAACTCAAATGGGTTTTAGGTAAAATTTACCATCTTTATCCTTTAAGTACGTATTAAATGAGTATATAATAACATGTTCATCATTTAATTATTATATGAAGATAAGACTTTTTTGAAGAGCCGTTGAGAGAGGAGGAAGAAGAAAGTCGTGGCTTTAGGTGATTGCATGCATGTTTCATACATGAATGCTCCTTGTGACTCCTGTTCTGTTCGGTTTTGTTACAACTTGAACACTCAAAACCTCGTAAAAGCTTCTTTTTTTTTTCTCTGGGTCAGATCCGGATTTTCTGCGTCGTTATTCAGACATAAGTGACATAATAGTTGCAGAAACAGACACTTGAAGCCGTAATTACACTTCCAAAACAAGATTTTCATTTCCTTTAATTTTTTACTGTTCTCAAATATTTCGATTATGTACACAAAATTTTAATATTTAAAAGGGGTTATATATATGAAATTATTATAACTTGGAATCACACACCAAGAACTAAGAAAGACAAGGCTTAACCTATACTGATGTGAATCTTATCATCTTCCAAGCACAAGATATCCATTTCTGAAACACTTTCAAGTATTTCGAGTATGCAACAGTATTTTAGTACTGAATTCACATAGAATGTTCTTCGATTATAGAATGTTCTTGAGTTCTTTTTTTATTTATGTCAATCTTTATGGTAAGGGAAATTCAGTAATGTAAGTACGTACTGCAACTACTAGAGTGAGTCACTTCAACTTGGTGTTTTCGAGATTCGGGTTTGGTGTTTCTCTGAGTCATACATTTGTGATATTTTCGAGCCTTCTCTTCACTTTTAAGGATTCAGATTTTGTTGTGTCAGGTCTTTGGTTGGTCAGGAGTAATGCAGAAAACAACAAAACCATGCAAAAAGGAGGTATTGAGGTCTCACGTGTTTGTATTTCCTCGTGATTCTCTAAGAAACCTTAAAAACTACGTTAGAAGCTCAAAAAACATCTCAGTTCAGTTCAGTTTCAAGGTTTCTTTTTTTCTTGGTAAGTGTTTGGAAACTGAGAAAAGGTTCTTGTTAAAAGTCCTGAAGCCCTCAACAAGCATGAACGTGGAAAGAAAAATCACTCCTCAACTTGTTCAAACTGTAAGAAACATCATCGACTTCCTCTTGTTGGTTTTTGGTACTAAATTAAAAGTTGCTGAATCTAATGATTTGGTCTTGTAGGTCCAGAATCTGATTGAAATTTGTATCCAACTGTATATGACTAAAGATGAAATTGTTGAAACTCTGAGTGAAAGAGCCAAAATTGAACCTGGATGTACTATCACAAGTAAATCCTCTAAATCTCTCTTTTTTTTTTCTTTTTTTTCTCCTATTTCTTTGCTTAATTCCACAGGTTGAAGACAAACAGATCCTGAAAATCACTTCGATCATTAGATCCTTGCAAGTGGTGGTGACCCCTTTTTTAAAGATAATTTTAATTAGGATATTCATTATACACATATATTTTGATATAAAATATGGAATATTTCTGATTTGAAGTTAATAAGTAATATAAAGTGTGAAATTGCAAGAAAAATTTGATAATTAATTAAAAAATATTTTTAATTTTAGATTAAATGCTAAATTTTGACTAATTTGTATCTTTATTTTTATTTTGTTTTAGTTTGGGAGAGATTGGTAAAAGAAAATTTAGTGTTCTTCAGTCAGTACTATGCGAGGCTTGAAGTGATCAGACAAATCAATCTCTACAATGAATATCTGAAGATGCAGAACGACATCACTGAAGCTTGCAAGTCAATTATCTCATCTTCTTCCCTCAAGAACCAGCTTCGACCACCACTCGGTAAGTTGTTTCAATGGAGTTTCTTTTTGTTTTTCAGTTCAGGGGAAAAAAAAGTATATATATTACAATCACCTTCGATATTTAGTTACATTTTGAAGAAAAAAGAAAAGGGTTTCAATCTAAGTGACTTGATCGTGTTGTTGCAGTTGGGAATAAGCCTAAAGGATACACCAAAGTGACTCCACCATTAATGGCACCAAGAACTCAACCTCTCGTTAATGGTAATGCAATTTTACTTTTAATCCCATTAAAAATTCATCAACATTAATATAATTATAATCCCTTTTTAATAATATGTTCGAGTAGGGTGAAATTTTTCGTAATTATTATCTTTCGAGTAAATAATTTGATTGTGTAATTGCAGTTAGCAATCCTCCATTACGATACACAAACATACCTCAATCTTTCTTTCCATCATCAAGTCATGATCATCCCTATAATGGTAATTCTTTCCAAACTTTATTATAATTAATTGTATGCCGTATTAATTTTTAAAGATTGAAGCATTTGAAATTGATTGTTATCACAAATAATAAAAATAATAATTATTTTGAAAATTGTTATCACAAATAATAAAAATAATAATTATTTTGAATTCAATATATTATATACAATACACTTTTTAAGTATTAAGAGAATTTAACGGTTTAATTTAATTAGTTGTAATTTTTATTGTTTTCAATTAATGAAAAAAAAGCGTAAGATTCATTAATGAAAATTCTTTTACAAGTACTATGTTTGTACTATAATGTTATAAAGTACTAAGATCTATGTTTGTACCATAATCTACCTTCAATTAATAAGAAACCTAGAATGTAGTTATAATGTTATGATATATAATTCAATTATACATAATATCAACTTATGCTTGTAACAAAAGAAAAATATATAATTCTTCATCATATAGAATATAGTAATGAATACTATGGTAAGATCATATATAATGCAGCTAGCACGATGCCGACGGGATACTTTAATGTCAATCAACCAGGATACTCCAACATGCCTCAGCCTGTAATCCAACAACCATTTCATCTTCCAGCCGACTTCAACTTCTACATGTCCGGTGTTCGTTTAGGAACATCAGTGTCTGCACCGACCAACGTTTATCATGGGAAACAGTAAGAATGGCTCATTCACATTACATGTATCCTGTCGGAGTCTGACGCATGACAGACATTTTCGTGTTATATCCATACGAGAGTTTTACTGAGCTGCCGTCTGGGATTGAACAGATGCATGGCAGACATAGTCCCACCAACTTTCCAGTATTCATCAACCGTGCATACATCACCCCAGAACACAAACGTAGTACATACCTCAGATGTACAAGGATTTCAGGTTTCATCAGACTATGGCACTGATACTTTCAAAGAGACTTTGGATCGGATGTCTCTCCCAATACCTTGGAACCTGAGTTATTCAGATCTAAATCCAGACTTGGTGGACTTGGGAGGTCAGATGCTGCTCCTAATCATTACTTTGTTTCACTTATTTGATATAAATGAAGATTTAATCAACTGGGAATGAGCCCTGAATTTTTATTGAGACCTAATCTTCAGTTCCAAATCTAGTAAAAATCAATTTGATTCTCAATCAAGTCTCAAGTCCCAATCTTCTGTTCGAATCTAATTAAACTCAATTTGATTTATTAGATTAAATGGACCTAAAAGGGCTTAACGAAAATTAATCAGGTTCAAAATATTTGCCAAACTCTTACTAAATCGAGTTTAACCGAAATAGAATGCGATTGAATCAAACACAATGTTGTTGTCTTCCATTTTCCAAATTTGCAGCAGACCATGGAAAAGAAGCTGACTACTCAAACCCTGGCACAAGTATTGCTACCTTCCCAACAGAAAATGACACTGGTAAGTGCTCATGCTTTTCCTCTGACCTTTAGATTTCACCACCTGTTTCCAACGTAATGTGAACCTGTTCTCCACTTAAAATGTTTCAGTTGAAGATTTCCTTCTTGACGACCCCGGAATTCACACCGATGGAAAGTTTATATGGTAATGCAGCTGTAACAGTTGCAGCTCGACCATGTCAAGAGAATCATGGTACTGAGCATTTATTAGTTCGTCATATCCAAAAGTCTATGCACTCTTAAAGACATAGTCTGCGTAAGAACATCCTATTCTGGTTATCATGCTCTGCAAGAACTCAGGACAAAACTCTAGTCTGAAAAACATAAGCTGTTCAACATTTTCTTTACCTTTTGTCTGAACTGAACTTCTTACAGATACACCTTCACTGTAGTGCTAGTTCAGTATCTCCTAGGCAAATAGTAGAACTAATGCATAATAAGTAAGCTAAAACGATAGAAGAAAGCATATCTGTCAACTCAAGTAAGGACTTTGTGAAATTCACCTTCACATTTCATGTCATATTACGAGAAGAGTATAGAGAATGCACAATCCATTTATTTGCAGAGGAAATATGGACAACTTTTGAAGAAGAAGAAAAGAAAAAGACAAGCGTATGTATGCATGTCCACGTTATTGATACAATAGCAAATCAAGAAAGAAAACGATGAATAAACAAATTGGCTCCTCGGCATATGCACATTCTTCGATCATGCACGTATGGATTCTGGTATTAGATCAGCTAAATTCTTATACGAATCCACACGTGCAACATAAATACTGAAACTAATTACGTGGGGAATTGGTTGCATCCATCTTGTTCTTGTGGAACTTCACCACAATGCAAGTTATGTTATCAGCACTACCACGGGTGAAAGCTACCTCTGTCAATTTTCTAGCAGCTGCTTCAGGGTCTTCTTCGGTTTGGGCAA
Organism: Erythroxylum longipes; assembly: GCA_027563885.1. NCBI lineage: Eukaryota > Viridiplantae > Streptophyta > Magnoliopsida > Malpighiales > Erythroxylaceae > Erythroxylum > Erythroxylum longipes. The sequence goes on from JAOQMS010003792.1 coordinate 12,559, forward strand.
GCGAGACAGCATCCTGGCCATGTTACGTGTTAGGTGGTGGGAAGGAAAACTTGAGGAAGTTATGCTCAAGCAAAATAAAGACAAGAAGTCTCATCTTTGCTTAGTGAAACTGGTGTATTCAAGTGTATGTATGCCACGATGATAGGCGGATGCGAAGTGCTTAACTTAATGTGAAGATCAGAGAGAGAGAGAACAATACCTCATTGGGTACTACATCCCATAATCCATCACTTGCTAGAACAAGCAACTCGAATTCTTCATCTACCACTTGATCCTGCCATAACAAGACAAAACTATCACTTTAGACACAAGGATAGTTTTTCATAACAAAACAGTAGCCTGTGCAATAAACACAATGTTTTCAACACCTATCAAAATTACCTGAATCTCAGGTTCAGCAACAACAAATTGCTTCAACATCCGATTACCAAAAGCACGGGACATAGCTAATACACCTCCTACTCTCCAGGTGCCTGATAAGATGGTCAAACAAGAATTTATCATTTTGACTTCAGCAACTAGTTACGAATTTATCAAAATCTCAAGCACATGTCCTGGAAGAAACCAAATGAAATCCCCTAAATCCCTTTCCATTCCAGCATACAGTTATTGGAGATGTTATCAAAGGCCAAAATTTTTCTTCTCAAACATAGGATTCAGAAACTTCAACATAGAACGATCTTTACAAGCTGGTGGTTCAACACTATCGAATGGGATTAAGCAGTTCTGACACTCCAATTGGAGCAGCATACATAGGGTCACAGCTAAGTATGGGCTTCTCACGGTCATCAGTTTCAAATCTGGGTACGGAGTTCCATACCATTTCAGCGTAATTATCATGCTTATCCAAATTATTAGCAGGGGTGTCTATATGTGCATGAGATAAACCAAGCAGTAAGAAAGCTTTAACAAGCATCAGTTAGCTAATCCCTGGTCTCATTCCATATTCATCCTGTCAAAAACTTAACACGGTTAGATGATGAATGGCTCACAAACTGCAAAAGGTTCTTCTTTAACCAATCAAACTTCTTCAAAATAATTCAGAATAAAACAATATATCATGGCAACATCAAAAGGAGGAATCAACCACTGCCAATAGATCAGCTGATTTTAGCAAAATGCTTGAAATCACAGCCAACAGATCTCGCCATAATTTAAACCAATTTACCTGCCCACATCACTACACCCCCAGCACTTTCAATTCTCTTCCGCTCGTCACTTCTATTTGGTTTATGATCCTCTGAGAGAGGAATAGCTGTGCAGGAAAAGAAGGAAGGGAAATGAGATTATGAGGTTCCATGCCAGCTTTACAAAACTCAAGTCTGTTGAACTGCAGGATGACAATTAATAATTGCAAGTACCACAAATTTAGTAAAATAAATTAGATGAAGCCTCAAACTAAGTGCACTGTACCTCCAAAAAATTGATGGTTATTTGGTCAGTTGATATTATGTACATATACCTATGTCAACTGATTCTTACTGTTTCAGCATCCCATTGAAATTCTTAAAAAGTCCCAGTGTCTTAACAACACTTTCTGACCCCCTAAGGAGTGCAGTGCTACAGAACAATTTGACCTTCCCACTGGCCCAATTAGGAACAAAATAAGAATACAAGAACTCATTGCCTACATACTATAACATTAAAATCAGTGATACTAAGGGGGAGCAAAAAGAAGCATTTTTCTTAAGAACTAGAAAATTTCCTGTCCACGAGAGGAAATTGTTCTAAATTGCTAACAATACCTCTTCCAGCCTTTGATACTATAGTTCGTGAGTCTCCAACATTGGCAACATATAGATGGTTACCAACTAACACTGCCGTTGAAGCAGTAGAGCCATCATCACGGTAGGTATCTTTTTCAGAGTCTAAGAAATCAGCATCTGTCTTTTTATATGTTTCACCTGCATAGATAGATAGAGGGAAATTAGTTCCACACAAACAGAATACAGATTAATTAGTTAAAAAATCAATAGCTTATGCTGCAATTCCACCATAGGAAATAAGTGGAAAACAATGGAAAGTAAGAAAAATAATTGAACGCACTTATAGCCAATTTGGGGTCTGCTGTAAATTGTGGATGCTTTAACAGATTCTCAAATAGGTGCTCCTTCAAATACTCAGCAGCGCGTGAACCACCATGACCTGTGATGATTATGAAACATCTTGTAAATGTTAAAAGTGGAGTGAAATAGTCCACCCCACCTATTACTTTCCCATAGACACAGGAAAAGAAGAAAAAGAATGAAGCAAGAAAAAGCATTACTTCACACCTCACCTCCTATCCCAAAAATGTGTTTAGCAAGTTGAAATAATTAACATTACTATAGATGGGAAATGAAATACAATCATGGGAATTTAAGAAAAAATTTATGAGATATAAGACCAAATATTATCCGAGTATCATGATTTTCAGAATGATGCCACAAGCAGCAGATTTCCCTCTGTCTTTTGTAAGGTTTGTGTCAACTGAAGTGAGGTGATAACTCTAGTACTATGGAGCCAATTGCCCAGTTAGTCAGTAGGATCGTTGTCATGTAAGAGTTAACATCGATAAGTGCCTTCACCTTATGCAAACTGGTTCCACTTGTTCAGTTATAAACATGAAAAGACCATATTTACCGTGGGCATTAGTCAGTCTAATTAAGAGGTACACAGTTGAGATAGAAGATGTCATTCAACAGTAGGCATTCTTGTATTGTTCATAGAATGGAAACTTTTAACCGCTTCAATCATACAATAAACAAGAGCAATAGAATTGATAATATTCCCTCTGGAAATATAAGATCTAGAATCTAACCGTCGAAGATACCAAACATGTAAACTGTTCGGCCATTAATCTTGGCATTTCTAATATCATAAAAGTCCTCCATGGTTACTCTCTTTCCCCGGAAACTCGAATATCCACAGCTAAGTTTTCCATCTTCACTGTCAAATGAATGATAATCCGAGAGACAGATTACTAGTGTGACTGAAGTTTAACATAATTTGATGAGATAGTTTGACAATTCTAATTCATTATCACCTTTTCCATCCTCCACTAACATATCCACCATCTTCATTTTTCTCTTTGAACACATCAGCAATTGGTCCACGATTTGCAGCTGAACTTGAATCAACCATCATACTTATGCCCCTCACAAATCCACGATCCCAAGTATGACCTAAGCTGAGACCAACATGCAAACTCTTTCTGGCTTTGCGTAATTGAACAACTGGTTTTGAGAACACACAAACTTGCGCGATCGCAATCCTCAAGCAGCTGTTGCATACCATCTAAAATAGATCAATCTGGTCTTCACCGGAAGATCTCCGAGTCTGACAGAGAAAAAGAAAGTGCAACATCATTACAAACTCTAGACCTCATAACCCCAATATTTTTAAAACGGCAAACAAATCCGAAGTCCTCAAATCATTAACCAAAGAATGTTCCATTTGGCGAATTAGAACTCACGAAAAAGAAAGATTCGACTTTTCTGGTCTCGAATAAAGAGGAACAAATAAGTCATAATAGCCAAAAAAGGAAAAGAAAAAAGTTTTTGGAATGAAATGCAGAAACTTTATATAATTAAAGCACCAAATATTCTCAAATTCCTTCGAAAATGATTGCAGAAATCAAAACCAAAAAGAACTAAACGACGTTCAAGCATTCATAACAATCATACAAGCATACGTACGTACAAAAAGCACAAAACCCCTGATAAATTTATTTGGGAAAACTTCTTCAAAGTTTATTCATTTCACGCTTTCTCGTCCCACAGCTACTTAAGGTGTAATCTAAGGATCAGAAACAAAACCCAAATTTGATAAAAAAAAAGGTTATAATTAATAGTACAGCAAGAATAGAAAATTCATACCCTTAATTTAGTCGACTCATGGAGGCTCACAAACCACACCCGATAAAGATAACAAACAAAAGGAATAGCTAAAAAGACAGACCACCGATCGAAAAATAAGAAAAGCCAACGATAGCTCCGAAAGTAGTCGGATCGGTGTCAAGAATAGAAAGGTAAGGATCCGAATCTGAGATTCAACATTACTAATGATAAAGCTTCAAGCGAAATAGAACAGAATCTGAAACCCTAGAGAATCTTATAGCAATTCTCCATTTTGCTATTTCCTATATATATTGGAAGCTGAAGAAGAAGAAGATGACGAAGAAGAAGAAGAAGAAGAAGACATCGATAGTGTGGGTGCGTGTGCACCGAATAGAAATGGCGACGTGGCGCCCTTCCTGAATCTACTTAGTGTAGTTTGATCTGAAGTCCCCAATAGCCACTGGCCACGTGGACTACATAGAATCTATTGGGAAATATTGTTGTCTCTCTCTATTCATTGGATAAAATATTTAATATTTTTTTGAGAATAAGATAAAATATTTAATATTGTTCCTTTGTTTGGAGTATAAATCTTTTTTTAAACAATAAAAATTATAATTATTGTTTTTAATATGTATTTAATAAATTATTAAGCATAAAAAAGTTAATTAATAAATTTAATAGGATTAAAGTTTATAAATTTAGCACAATCTATTATTAATTAATTTTTCTCTTTAATATTAAATGTTGTGATTATATAAATAAGATGACATTCGGTTGGTTTAGGCTTGGATCTTATTTGAAGTCTAATTAAATTTGAGCTATATTGTTCGAACTTAAACTCAAGCTTGATTATATTCAAGTCCGACTCGAATATAATTTAGAAAACAAAATTTTATTTAAATAATATTTTTTGTTTAAATTTTTTAAATTTTAGGTTAGACATAATCTAATAGCTCAAAGTTAAGACCAATTTGAGATTTTAAAAAATCAAATTCAACTCATA
>JAOQMS010003813.1:0-17380 GCA_027563885.1 Erythroxylum longipes
GTTAAGTGATGTGGCACGCCACCCTCGCGGGGCACGGATTCGGATATCACCATCGATATCGAGTTCGGGTCCAGCGGAAGTGGGGTGTTACAGTATGCTTACGAATGATATAAGCAACTGCAGGAGACCTTAACCTATATATATAGCTTCCATATCAGACTTTCCAATCACAAGTCAGATATGGATTCGGTCTACACTAATCGGGATCCATTTTTCACCTGAACTTCAACCCATTGATTTGGATCATTTATTGGGTCACTTTATTACCCTTATCTGGATCAAATTATGTAACTTAACTGATAATTTTTTGAAAAACTAAAAATGCAATTAAATGTTGTCCAACTTTATAGGGAAAGGATAAAAATGTCCAACATTCTCTCCCTTGGACAATACTTAATTGCAGTTTGACTCTAGTTTAAAAACAGTTTAAAAAAAGACTCAGTTAAGTTACACTACTGTATTGGTACCAAATTTAAAAATTAAAAACATTTGATCCAAAGGTAATAAAAGTCCAACATTCCGTCCTATAAGGTTTTCGATATTGAAAAATATCAAAAACATATGTCATGTGGGACACAGGTCTAATATAATCACAAATATCTAATACCTTACTAACATAAATGGGAAAATGGACTGTGGGAAACTAGGATGATACCTGTATGATCTAAATTATATCATCTTCGTTTGTAGGGCTCGATTTCTCCAACTTTATGCTAAACTGCATTAGAGAAATTATGTTTTCTCTCACCGAATGTTAAACAACATTAGAGAAAACTTGTTTCCTTTTACCAAATGCTAAATAGTATTAGAGAAAACCTTTATGTTCTCCAACTGAATGCTAAATTGCATTAGATAACCTTTATGGGATTAAAAACTTATATCCCCCCTATATTATGTAAAACTTTAAGGATATCCGTACAAAACTGTATGTGTCTAAATGATATAGGCTTAAGGTTAATCTATATATATGCCCAATGACCTTTAAATGCTTAAGATTGGCACAAATCTTAAGAAGCTCATATGTATTATAACTATACACAAGAATAGTGATTACTGAGGATAAAAAGATGATCATCTTTATTAATAAATAACTGTAATGTCATAATACATTAAAGTGTACAAATATTTAAGGAACAAATACAATGATCCTAACTACTGCTGTCTAAGGACCTTAACACGCCCATACCAGATACATGTTTAACAAATACTAATGGGCCAAGTCCTTTAGTTAAAGGATCAACTAACATCTCCTTAGTCCTTACATGCTCCACTTCGATGTCACTTTTTTGAATCAACTCCTTTATGGTCAAGTATTTGGCCTCCAAATGCTTAGACCCTGTGATATTCTTATTATTGTTACTGAACAACACTGTAGCAAAATTATCACAATATAACCGAATGAGTCTAGTAAGACAATTCAGAAATCAAGTTTCTGAGCCAAATCGCCTGCATAGTAGCTCCATAACATGCAACAAATTTAGCATGCATGGTCGAGGAAGTTACTAGTGTCTGTTTGACACTCTTCCACGATACTACACCATCTGCTAACATAAATGTTGGCCCCCGAAATTTTTTCGTTGAATTAAGCATAATAGTTTATGGAATAAGCATGGAATTTAAATTTTTTCTTTAGAATATTTTGGGGCCATGGTAGAATTATTTTTGAAAGTTTAATTATTCATTACAATGTTAGTATGATTTTATTTCACTAGTTAGTGAAATTAATGCATTAAGAATGAATTGAGGGCATTTTGGTATGTCACTTAAGTATAAAAGAGCATAAGCTTATAAGGAAGGGTAAATTGGACATTGTGTAATCATTAAGAGTATAAAAGGGAGAAAGAAGACTTGTCTTGTATTTGGATGAGGGAAAAGAAAAGCGAAATTGAAGAAAGAGGGGAGAGAAAGTGTCATTGGAGAGAAAGAAGAGGGCTAAGTTAGGTTTCAATTTTTCTTAACCTTCAAGAGCGATTTTTAGAGTGATCAAGAAGGGAAAAGGGAAGAGGAAGGTTAAATCTTCCATTAGAGCCAAGAAAATCATTGTTTGGTGAAGATTCAAGGTAAGCTAATGTTTAATCTTTTAGATTTTTGGGAAGAGTTTTGGTTCAAAGAGCTTAGGAAATGCATGGGTATAAGAATTCTAGGATCAATTTCATGCATGGGTTTCTTTGGGTTTTCCAATTGGAATGCTTTTTGAATGGAATTTTGTCAATGATAAAGGGAGGCAAGAGAGACAAGAGGAGCTAGAGAAGGAACATCTTTGACCAAGTTTTCAAGCAAGGAAATTCAGATGGGTGGCATTTTTATAGTTAAGTCAATAAGCTATTAAAGTTTCTTTTAAATAAATAGAATTAAATGATTTCCAACTACCTTGAAAACGTGCATTTATTGTTCTTTAAAAAGGTTTGAGAATTTGCCATATGTTTTTGTATATGAATTTTGTGAATAAAAATTGAGTGATATGGGAATGATTTTGAATTGGTCTATAATTGTTGTATTTGTGGCTTTTGGATAATTTGAGAAATGGTTATATGATTGGTATGAGATTTTGGTTAATAAATTGTGAAATAATGATGGAATTGTACATGAAATAGTTCATGCTCATGAAAAACAAGTTTTTTTTTCAAAATTTGCCATTTGGGCTATTGGTTTACAATTCATGAAATTACCTGTTATGTGGGTTTGGTGTAATCCATTCAAGAATTTCACGTGCACGTCGACCAAGTTAAAGGTTTCTCCAGCCTGCCTACTAGTGGCACGGAGCTCCTTCATGGACTCCCTCAAGTTTACGACTAAACAGGACCATTATGTGGAATTGTGTAGTTCGTCATGTTCATGGATTTACCCAAACCATGATGATGTGCTTATGTGTTTACATGTGTTGACAAGTTTGATGAATACTTGACTTACATGAGTTGTGAATTGGTTTGACAAGTTGAGAAATATACGTTTTTACGGATTTTCATAAGAAATTGCTATGATTATAAGAGTTTTCAATGGTTTTTGCTTGTTACCGATTATAAGACTGTTACCTACGAGCTTTAAGCCCACCCCCTTCCTTCCCATCTTCAAGTGATGAATAATATATCAAGTGATCGAGTCAGAGGCAAGGCATCACTCCAGTTTGCATGTTTTGTTTTTGAAGTTAGATTATGTAAAACAATGCTTTAGTTGCATTTTGAGCGATTCTAGTTTTTGTAAACTTTGTATTTTGGATTATGATGTAAGGGGGCTCGAAATTCCCACTAAAGCGTTGTAAAACTCTTATATGTTTTGAAGATTAATGAAATATATGTATGTTTTGCTCATTATTTTCCAAGCTTCCACATTGCATGTTAAAGCATCTATAGGGATAAAATTTGTATCATGACTTCAGGGGAGAATCTGTATTAATCTAGGCTGATTTGGACAAATTTGTCTTCTTGGAAGTTGTAGTTTATCCTCTTAGCTTTCCAACAATATATAGTATGAAATTTTTAGACCTTTGGATTGAAAGTTATGGTCCTTAGAGAGGGAAATGCTTAGGAGTATAAAAAAAGTATCGTCTGTAAAGACGAATCGTCTGTGGTGACGTCACTTCATTAGTGATGATGTGACTTCGTCTATGATGACTTCATAGGGTCTTAAGCATTGCATCGTCTTAAGTTGACTTTGCTTCGTCTTAAGTTGACTTTGCTTCGTCTTAAGTTGACTCGGGCTCCGTCTGTCTTTTGCTTCGTTTATGTTTTGTTTCGTCTGTCTTTTGCTCCATCTGTCTTTTGCTTTGTCTATGTTTTGTTTTGTCTGTCTTTTGCTCCATCTGTCTTTTGCTTCGTCTATGTTTTGTTTCGTCTCTCTTTTGCTCCGTCTGTCTTTTGCTTCGTCTATGTTTTGTTTCGTTTGTCTTTTGCTCCATCTGTCTTTTGCTTCTCTATGTTTTGTTTCGTTTGTCTTTTGCTCCGTCTGTCTTTTGCTTCGTCTATGTTTTGTTTCGTCTACTTTTTCAATTCGTTTGCCTTTGTACTTCTTCTGTCTTTTGTTTGTCTACTTTTTCACTTCGTCTGTCTTTTGTTTCGTCTATTTTTTTCACTTCGTCTGTTTTTTGTTTCGTCTACTTTTTCAATTCGTCTGCCTTTGTACTTCGTCTGTCTTTTGTTTCATTTACTTTCTGCCTAAGTGACCGAAACTTCTTCTTCTGTATACTATTCATTTTGTATTGTCTAGTCCATCTTTGACCCTTTAGACGATAAAATTTGTTCCTAAGGTTTTCAAGAAAGTTACAGACCTATAAGTCCTCTCTCAAACCAGCTAACAAGGATCTTGATCCGATACGTATAACGAAAGTTATGCTAGTGGCCCCAATAGAAAAAGGTTCAATATGATTGAGGACAAAACCGAATGGAATGATTTTGGTGTCATTAGAGACTTAAGACAAAAGGGGAACAAAATGTTCTAAAGAGGTCAAATTGAAATTCCACTTGGAGTTTTCCCACAAATATGTCTGGAAATAGGTAAGGTGAGTCCTTTTTGAGGATTGGCTAGTGTGGGCACGCCACCTTTATGGGATGCGCGTCCAAATGTCACTTAGGACGTCGGGCACATGACTCGCAAGGGCAGAGTCCCAACACTTATGGTATCAGAGACAGGTTGAGACATGAAGTGTACATGCATTGTTTTTAAATGAACAACTTGCATTGTTTTGAATTGTTTTACGTGATTTGAAACTATTTTGCATGAACTAAAGATTTTCAATGATTTCTGTGATAGTAACTGTCTTGAAATCTAGATTATTGTTGTCTCATTCTGAGACATGTATGCCACTATGTAAAGTTTGTAAAGTTTAGATCTAAAGCATGTTTCTGCAATCTGTAAATGATCTGATGATGGAATGTGACTATGATAGTGGTAGGTCTTGATTAACTCCAATAATTTGAATTTAGAATTTTACTCTTGTGGGTAGAGTTTGATCATCAAGTTTGACATTAATGTCTGGAGCAATAATCATAATGAAACTTCCATTATTGAGAGTAGTTAAGTGGGTGTCAATTAGTGCATTCTTATAAGATGTGTATGCCATATCAAGGAGAGAAATTCTAGCTATGGCTGGAGTTCTTTTTCGTCTATGCAATTTTAAGATCATTTGAATAGTGCCTACATAGAGATTTGTATAATACTTATCTAACCATAATGAGATTAGCTCACAGGGAAACTCCAGAGTTACATATTGTCTTGTAGGAGTGGATTTTAGACCACATTGGTCTAATCTAAGCCTTTGGATTGGTTCTTTAGGTTAGGGTCTAAATGTGGAGATTAAGGAGTGAACATGCCTTGTAAAAGATCTGGATTTATAATATATAATTTTTATGGGCTTAATAAAGGTGGCTGGGAGTTATGGATTGTAGTGTTTTCAGGTAAATGGGTGATTTCTACAAGGATTTTTATTTTATTGGAAAGAGCTTTCTTAAGATAAGAGAGAAATTGTCTTAAAAAAAGAGTTGAAGAAAAATAAACTGAGGTTGAAGAGGTTGGAACTTCACTCATGTTTATCTAGGCTTCTCCCTAGTCACTCTTATCAATAATAACTTTACCATTATCATTAGAAATAATTGATAAATAATTAAATATACCTTCATCTTCAAATATTTTATGAAAGTAATGTCCATTTGATCGATGAATATGACTAATCACCTCCACATTAATACCTGTAACTGTATTAAAATTAAAAAACAATATTAGGTAAGATAATATAAAAAATAGACAAAATTGATATATCAAAAAGAAAAGAATTTACCCTCAATATCTTCATCATCTAACCAACTTCAAGTACACATAAGGGTTTCCACAGTAAGGAGATGAAGTCGAGCACGATGAAAACTAATAACCTAACCACTAGTGTTAAAAGCAGACTCTAAAGCAACAATGGATGATGAAATTGCTAATAAGTCTTGTGCAATTACTTGCATGATCGAAAAATTATTTCCACAATTCTTCCACCATAATAATACATCAAATTACACATCTTAAACTTCGACCATAATTTTTGATCAAATGTTTATATAATTCCATTATATTAGCTTTAGCCCTTTTTCTTTCATAAATTTTGAAAATAAAAGTAATAAATTGTTTTTAGAAGATGAGCCTAAAATTGAAACTGAAGACGGAGTTAAACAACTTGAACTACTGTGATCGTGATCATGAATTTTCTCAATTTTGAGTTGATAATCACTAAACAATTCATACCAGAATTGTTCAATGAAATTTACATGCTCTTAATGTCGATCACCATATAACATATTATATATAAAACTAACCCCTTTCATCTTATATCTCGTGTCCAGCACAAATAAGATTGTAACAATATGTCCAACCATAGACCAATAAGAATTTAGCTTCTCCATAACCCAAATAACCTCGTTGAAATCAAACATCCAATTAGATGTGTATGCTATATCAAGGAGAGAAATTCTAGCTATTACTAGAATTCTTTTTCGTCCATGTAATGTTAAGATAATTTAAATAGTGCCTACATAGAGATTTATATAATCCTTATCTAACCATAATGAGATTAGCTCATAGGGAAACTCCAGAGTTACATATTGTCTTGTAGGAGTGGATTTTAGACCACATTGGTCTAATCTAAGCCTTTGGATTGGTTCTTTAGGTTAGGGTCTAAATGTGGAGATTAAGGAGTGAATAATCCTTGTAAAAAATCTAGATTTATAATATATAAATTGTATGGGCTTAATAAAGGTAGTTGGGTGTTATGGATTGTAGTGTTTTAAGGTAAATGGGTGATTTCTACAAGGTTTTGTATTTTATTGGAAAGAGCTTTTTTAAGATAAGAGGGAAATTGTCTTAAAAAAAGAGTTGAAGAAAAATAAACTGAGGTTGAAGAGGTCATGTTTATCTGGGCTTCTCCCTAGTCACTCTTATCAATAATAACTTTACCATTATCATTAGAAATAATTGTTAAATAATTAAATATACCTTCATCTTCAAATATTTTATGAAAGTAATGTCCATTTGATCGATGAGTATGACTAGTCACCTCCACATTAATACCTGTAACTGTATTAAAATTAAAAAACAATATTAGGTAAGATAATATAAAAAATAGACAAAATTGATATATCAAAAAGAAAAGAATTTACCATCAATATCTTCATCATCTAACCAACTTTAAGTACACATAAGGGTTTCCACAGTACGAAGATGAAGTCAAGCAGGATGAAAACTAATAACCTAACCACTAGTGTTAAAAGCAGACTCTAAAACAACAATGGATGATGGAATTGCTAATAAGTCTTGTGCAATTACTTGTATGATCGAAAAATTATTTCCACGATTCTTCCACCATAATAATACATCAAATTACACATCTTAAACTTCGACCATAATTTTTGATCAAATATTTATCTAATTCCATTATATTAGTTTTAACCCTTTTTCTTTCATAAATTTTGAAAATAAAAGTAACAAATTGTTTTTAGAAGATGAGCCTAAACTTGAAACTGAAGACGGAGTTGAACAACTTGAACTACTGTGATCCTGATCATGAATTTTTTCAATTATGAGTTGATAATCACTAAATAATTCATACCAAAATTTTTCAATGAAATTTACATGCTCTCGATCTCGATCACCATACAACATATTATATATAAAAGTAACCCCTTTCATCTTATATCTCGTGTCCAGCACAAATAAAACTGCAACAATATGTCAAACCATAGACCAAGAAGAATTTAGCTTCTCAATCATTTGTTCTGCCATAACTCAAATAACCTCGTTGAAATCAAACATCCAATTAGATAAGACATTCTTTATCACACACATAGTGTTAAAGAAACAGTGCAAAGTTGATTATTTTGATCCCGAGAACAATTTAGTCGCATTATAAAATAATGCCAACTTTTCACAAAGTTCTTTAGCCAACTCACATTTCTCTTCTGTTGACATGTATGTGTACGGAGAGTCTCTTCGTCTCAGCCTAGTAAACACATCAACATATTGGATTGTAGACTCCAAAATCTTGAAGGTTGAGTTCTATATAGTTGGACAATCCAAAACTAACGTCTTTGTCCTCATAATGCATAGAAATTGTGCACTTTATTTAAATTTCTCAATTCTTTTAGGTGTTACACTTCAATATACTACATTATTTTGAATTGAATATATTTTTTGATTTATGATATCCAATCCATCCTCTATGGTCAAGTCCACAATATGCGTAAAACAATAGATATGGAATAACCTTCCATCAATTAACAAGCTTCCATCCCGTATCTTATTCGTCAATTTTCAATCATAACATCATTCGTGCTATAATTGTCAATTGTTACGGTGGATAATTTGTTATCTATATTAAAATCTATAAAACAATCTCCCAATATAGTTGTTAACCTCTCAATTATATGCAGTGTTGGCACATAAATGAACTTACTGTGTACAAATATTACCAACATCAATCATAGCATAATGAAAAAATAAATGATAACAATGTTGAAGAATATAAATTACCTTAAAAGTTTATAGCATAAAGTTCAACCATTGTCAACATAATGTGATGTCATAGCCACATAACCTTTCTTTTGGTTATCGGGTGTTCACATGCATATGGTAATGGCAATCCGTCCTTCATTACTTGGCAATGCTCTTAAAAGCTTTTTTTTTTCTTATCTTCGTATATCTTCATAATTTCCTTCTTCAATGCACTTTGACTTGGAATCTTAAAGGTCAGTTGTAGTGAATTGCTCTTTTGATATCAACCATAGATGGTAGATGTTCATCACTGATTATCATGGAAGCCATTAAAAACCTTGATTTATTGCTATCATATGATGTTGCGGTCATTTCATTCTTCCTTCTTATAAAGTTAGGGGTAAAAATGTTTGACCTCTTAATACCATTTTCCTTCTATACCTGAATTTACATGTTTGAGGATGCACCTTTTAAACTCTCGGTCAACATCTTCTGACAATATTTACATTTGGTTTTTTCTACATAGTCCATCGATCTAGTCTTATTGAAGTGATTCCAAACTTTACTTTTTAATTAAATTCGAGTATAGCTTCTATCTTCACTTGGTATGACATTAGAAGTTTCCACTTCTATCTCCAATACTAGATTAGAACTCTCTACTGAAGGAGTATACTTATCCATTTGAAAAAATCAATATATAAATATATATGTTATTCATAATCATAATTAAATAACATTATGATTACTATATATGTACTGTATTAAAATACAAGCCTTAGAAATTATAAAATGGATAAAGATAAGTGAAAATGAGTTGGTTAGCATATGCAAAATATTTGATTTGTTGAACTTTTTGGATAATATTTTGGTAAGTTATCTTAATATTGTCCTCCCATTTTCTTACTCATTTGTCACTTCTTCTGTATCCAAAAATATATATCCTTAGGGTTTCACTACATAGACTTCCCATCATATGTTGTAAGAAATAACTAAATTTGAGGTAAAATTATCCTGTTGCTTCCATGATGTTTTTGTAACACCCACATACCCTCTGAGAGGATAAGTAGATGCTACATAAAACAGAACCAAAGTAATCTAATACATACTAAAGCATTTCTAGAATATCAAGGAGCATACATTTCATTCATCATTGGTTAGATCATATTTAGAACATAACATATACAAGATACCTATTACATACAAGCCTTAAATCCAAATCCAAATTGTATTAAGGTTTTTACAAACCATTAAACAAAATGCAAAATACAACATATCTCATTACATTGAAGAACAACTCAAAACAAATTGAACATTTCCAGAACAATACACAATCTTCTTGGCCACTGCGGTTGTCTTTATCCCAGTCTCAAGTCTTCTTATCAGAACCTATACGAGGGTAAAACCACCGTGCTAAGCATATAGCTTAGTGGGGAATAATTAAACAATTTATAAACTGGCGATTGTCTCTAACAATCGTTTAGCATGTTTATACACCAGATCTTAACAAATCTCAGAAAAAATTTAATTGTTCAAATTACTGAATATTCCAATATCATTTGCATCAAAACAGAATAGCACATATCATAACAGAATATACTTACATCAAACTTATAAATATCCGAACAGAATATCAGAATAACAAAATAGAAATTTAAAGTATCTGAACAAATCTTGCTTATATCAACACAACATTTAGTAGTATTAGAATTGAACTTAGCTTATATCAGAATTGAACATTTATCAGAACACAAAACCAGTTAGCCTGCTAATCCTTTTTACAGAAGTGGGTAACGGGACCAAAATAGAAGATACCTATTGGTATCATAGAATGGGAGAGACTTAGTCTCGACACCGAAGTGTCCTTATTAGGAGACACCGAAGTGTCAAGATCAGGAGAGACTTATGTCTCAGAAACCGAAGTGTCATTATCAGGAGACACTGAAGTGTCGACACCTTAAATGTGTCCTGGAGCAGCTGTAGACCCTTCTAGGCATGCCTATTTACCCACGAATAGGACTTGGCAGTTTTAAAACAGAACATTTCATATTCAAATTTCAGAATCACATGTAAAAGTTGTAATGCATATCATATGACTTATTCCATTTCGCTCACATAAGATATAATCATTTACATTTAATCAAAGCCTTGCGAACATAAACATTTGTAATAATGCACCAATGAATATATTAAGTAATTACACATTACATGTAGTCACACTAGTTCCCAATTCATAAACATTCATAATTAACACATTACTCTTGTTCTTGAAATCACATTAACATTCATAAGTAGACTTAATTCCTTTAATACCTTATAAGTTCCAAAATTAGATACTTTGTTACCTACTAATACCTTCCTTAAGTTATTACTTTAATTACAAATTCAAATCTTATTCAACCTTTAATAAACCTATTCCACATCAAACTAGATTTATTTTACACCTTAATCATATCTAATTACACCACATTAAAGAGACTTGTCCTCATGTGGTTCAAAATTTGCACAATTTAGCATTTACCATATAAAAACCCTGCCCACTATCCTTTTCCTACACTTTTTTTTCCATATTTTCTCAAGACAGGTTTTGGGTCATATTTTATGGCCATTTTGATATAGAAACTGAGGTTTCTAGGTAATATGTTATTCTAAACAAATGTTCCTCTGTGTCTTAAGTTTCTAATGAAGTAAAGTTCATACAAATTGGTTCATTATTTCTAAAGTTATCCCCAAAATACTACAGACTATTTATATAATGACAGAATCTATAACTCAACTTCAATCCAAATTTCAAAATCCTTAGAGACAGAAATAAAATTATATTCCTTCATGAAAATTGTAGAAATATGTATATGTTTTAATCTACAATTAACATCATCCCATTTAGATGTCTACAGGTTAAGTTATAGCCAAAATACCGATGTCTGTTCAGTGAAACCACTACAATTGTCATACACCTTCAACACCCCTTAACCATAGTTCATCAATTCCGCTTCAATTCCACCTTATTCATACCTAAATTTCACACAAATTTCATGTACAAACCAATTAAAAAATCATTCATTAACTAACTTACAAATCAATCTCTTCCACACATCAAAACCAAACTAGAAAATTTCCCACAAATATCATTTTTCTAGCATTTATTTCTCATCATCTTAACATATATTCTATACTAATTCAATTATCATACAAATTATATTAATACAAGCTATCAATATCAACATCATAACACATACTTCATGTCAATTCAATTATCATCAAACTTATATTAATACATGCTATCGAGTTTAGAATTCCGTTACTAAATCACCTTCAAGTTCCTTTTTCCAAGAACTAACCAAACCGGCCCTTCATGTAACCAAAACACAACCCTCAATAAATCATTATCAAAACATATCCTAACCAAAACATTTCACAGAAGTATTAATAAGACATCAGTAATCATTTTTTATGTTTTATACTTTGACTAATTCAAGTTCTAAAGCCCTTAAAAATTAGGACATAATACAAGGTTCCTGCACAGGGGTCTATCACAGGTAGTATTAGGGAAACAAGCATAGATAGAGATCTAGTCACTATTTTGTCAAGAAAATTTCACAGAGGTCAAGTTAAGACCTATGTCTACAACTTTCATTCTTTGAGTTTCTTCAAATTGGTGCTCTAAGGATATGAAAGACAGATCGAAAGACAAAGATGAAATTGAAACCAGAATTTCAACTTACCTTAATAACTTCTTTCCTTCTCCTCTTCTCTTCCCCTTTTTCTCTCATTCTCTTCTAATTTTCGTTTTCCTCCCTCTTCTAACCTTATGGCCGACCTTCACTCTCACTTCTATTTCCTTTTTCATCCATTTTCTCTGGAAAATTCAAAGAAAGGTCAAACTAATCCATGTGTCACCATTCCATTAGTCCATGTGTCACCATTCTATTAGTACATATGTTATCCTTCTATTGGTCCATATGTTACTATTCTATTGGTCCATATGTCACTTACTTTAAGCTCTACATGTCACTCATTTAAGCCTCCATATGTCACTACTTGTGAGGCTACACATGTCACAAATTATAAGCCTACATATGTTATCATTTGTAAAGCTACATATGTCACCATTCTAAAGCTTCACATATTACAAGTCTAAAGTGCCATTTGTCACCTTAAGATGTTTCCATTAGTCACCTACAAAATCAGTACACAATTCACTCCAAAATTGATCCATTTGTCACGTAATCATTGGTCCATTTGTCAATCAACCAATGGTGTCAAATGTCATTCAAAGTACAGGCTTAATCATACTAATTTTCATATACCAACTTATCTTGCCACTTGACAATTTTCCTATTCCAATCGTCCATTTTAATACCTCAATTCTCTAATGGTATTAATTAATCCCAACTCAAGTATGATCCATTAACCAAAATTCAAGACATATGCAATTTACAATCATATAACAATTTCTAGTACATATACTTTCATGCATATGTAACATTTCAAATAGGGTACAATTTGGGCCCTTACAATTTTATATGGATGACCATGTAAGTATCAATGGAATGGGTTTATATAATTATAAGGATAATTATCTCTTAAGTTTTCTTGAATAAAATAAACCTAGATCAAAACTCATTACTTGAATGGAATGATCTATTAACATTTCTTTCCAAATGAAGATAAGTTAAAAGCACCTATTCACTTAACTTTACATATCAGAAATTATAAAGGAATTTTGCAAAAAGATAAAAACTTCTTGAGAAGCAAGACATTGATTGACATCATCTAATTTCTTTCAAACTAAAATTCAACTACAACTTTGGTCAAAATATCACATGGATGAAGATTCGACCTCAGATTTATTATACAAACAAAATTCTAAATAGATAATGGTTGTACTGAACTTACTATTACGAAAAACATAAAGAATTGTTTTAGTTACAATGATTCAGTAACATGAACATTCCATGAAAGCTTATAAGGAATATGCAAATCAACTTCTAATCTGGAATTCCAAATAAGTGAATCGGCTAAGTAAAAGTACTAGATTATTAGTTATCAAATCATTACATAACAATTCTAAAATTTGATACATTGTAATTGTTATCCCTATATATGCTTACTATTCGCAACAAATTTTTAAACTTACTAATTGTTATAAGTCATGGAGTTTATAAGGTATTTCCTTAAATACTTTATATGCTTTAGCTAAATCAATAAACCTTGCATATATATCCACCAAAGCATTCCTTATGTACAAGTCAGATCCATAACCATAACTCCTTAGTCCTCTTAAAACAATCAAACATGTTTATGAATATGAATAATAAAACAAAAGCAATTTTGAGCAAAGAGTACCTTAAGGATCTGATGAAATAATACGTTGGCTGGTCAGCGACGAAAGGGGCAAAGGAAGCTACTGTGGCTAAGGACTGGTGGAGAGATGAGGGAGACAGAGACAATGATAGAGAATATGGTGAGTGAGAGTGAAGGTGAGATGTGAGAGACAAAGGGAGAGGTGGAGGAAGAAATCAACATAAAGTGAAACGATGCCATTTTACTTCATCTATTTAATTGTTTACTACTTAAACTAAGAAGAAGCAAAACTAAGAACCAAGGTATAAGTTGTCCCTATTGTCTAGACTCCTAGAATTGAAGTTTCCGCTTTGTTTTATCTTACTCATTTAGGTAATTTATGCTATTTAGATTTACTATTCATGTAACTTACGCTAGAGCTCCTTATTCATTCAATATATCATTTATTTTCTTAAAAAATTATGAACTTTTTGTTTAGACCAACGAATTAAAATGTACAAAAATATTTAATCTAATTTAAAATCTTTAAATCAAACCAACTTTAATATTTATTAAATATAATTTTAGGAAAAAAGGAAAAAGAAATAAGTATGACAAATCTTAGTAAAATGACACCTCATTTACATTTTTGGGGACAAACACAAGAAGATAAGTAATTTTACTTTCATTTCAATTTTCAAATATTACTCCTTCATAAATTTTGATAAACAACTAACATTTTTTTATTTATACATAAGAAAGTTTAGATATATCGTAGAATATGTGGAATACATATTTAAATAAAATTTTATATAAGTATTATATGTAAATGCATTGTAATAAATTTTGTGGTTTAGAAGGACTAAACATTTTATCATAAACAATGAAATAAAGAATAAAAATTAACAAATTTTAAAATTTGAGAACCAATTAAACCATCAAACTAATTAAGTGAATGATGAAATCAAATTGGCATTGATACCATTATATAAATGTTTATTAAGAGAGAGAAGCATAATTAATTTACATTCCATATAAAAATGAGATAGAGTTAGCAACTTGTATATGCAAAATTAGCTAAAAAGTATATCTCTCTATCCATGTTTATATACTCTACGTCTATTTACATACATGTACGTATAAAAAGTTTAAGAAATATTTGTAAGAAAAATTTTAATTACAAGTAATTAGTCCTTTATTTTATAATTAGATCAAATAAAACTAAATGCCTTTAGTTATATTTTTGATGTTTTTATAAGCTTGGTTTTCTTAACATATTTATTAAGTGCAATATAGTTATTGTATAGCCAATTTTTCATTGATTTTTTTCAAGCTAACTAAGAGGTTTTTGGGGTTTTGTTGGAGTTTTTTTAATTTTCTATACTTTTATGTCTTTTTGCTATCGATATTAGCTTCTTTGTGTGATTTAAGGTTTAATGGTTTTTTTATTTTATTATCATAATCTCTATGTGTTTGATATTGTTAGAATTGAAGAAAAAGAGACAAACTTTCTCTAGTGAATTGAAAAACAAGAGTCTTAGTTGAAAACTGCTATTGGCTGTCTACTTTCTTTGTTTCAATTTTAAACAGATTGCTTTTACATACTCCTAACACCGTCTCCTTCTCTGTAGAATAATCTCATCTATTAGCATTTTGGGTTTTCTCCTAACGTGTGTTTGGGTGTGAAATTGGATTCGGTAGATCTGTTTCCATTGTTTTGCTCTTTGTATGGTTAGATATTGTTTCTATGGTCTGTACAATCATCACCATCCATGAATGGTGAGTGAATGAAAATAAAAGATTTTTGTTTAATAAAGGCATGTGAAGTAGAAATTCCATAAAGAAGAAAACTAATTTTGGGTTGTAGCAGTTACTTCATTACTACTTTTAATATTAAAGACTGGATTTTGAGTAGTGGGTATATGGATGATCTCTCTTGCTATATTGGGTTCAAATATGTTCACCAAGGTCTCTTTAACTGTAATTAACAAGGATTTTCAAGTTCTTCAAATTTATAGCTTCCTTCTCATTCCTATGTAGATATATTATTTACTATTTCACTGTTAAACTCTATTGTTCCTTTTTTGAAGACTATAAAAGGGAATTAGCTTTATATATATATACTTAAAGTCCCCAAAATCTATATTTTGAATTAAAGGTTGTTCCCTTTTTTGAGTGGGTTTTGATTCTTTTTGCACATATAGTAAGGGGAGAGGTGATTATTATTGGTTCAAATTTTGGACCATCTAAATTTAGATTTGCTTGTTGTTGATTGTAATTGTGATTTACATATATGGAAAGTGCGGTGCCCACATTAGGTTTTAATATTAATCCTTGTTTCCTTTCTCGAGTATTTTTAGATTCATTTATGGACTTGTTGAGTTGGTCTTCTATAGCTTGTGTTGGGTATTAGAGTAAGAGTGGTGGCTTTGACTTCTAATGATAGAATAAAGGCTAGTCGTTTGATGAGTTTTGGGTCTAGGAGAAGAGAAGATGTTGACATATAAAGATAGGTTCTTGGAATATCAGGACCCTTATAAGGAAGTCATTGGAATTAGTGAAGATTTTAGATAAATATAAGATTTGTGTAACGTGCATCTAAGAGACAAAGTGGACAGGGGCTAAAGTAAAAGATATTAATAAGTTTAAACTTTCTTATTTAGGATGTTTGAGACAATAGAATGAGGTAGGTATCTTAGCTATCAAGAAACTTATAGAACATGTTATGAGGGTAAAGAGGACTAATGATCAGATTATGCCCTTAAATATTATGGTGAAAGGTGTTGTTTTCAATATGGTATGTGTTATGCACCTTAGGTAAGGTTAGAGGAATTGCTTAAATGCTAATTTTGGGAAGATCTAGATGAGGTGATTCAAGAGATTCCTCCTGATGAGAGAGTTATTCTAAGAGGAGACTTTAATGGTCATATAAGTGTAACCTCGGATGGATATTCATGGACTCATAGGGTTTTTGGTATGGTGATAAGAATGATAGTGGGACTTCTTTGTTGAATTTTACATTAACATTTGAGTTGGTGATAGCCAATGTTGGATAGGAAAATAAAACATGCATCGATTTGGAAGAAACGGTAGATTTCAAAACATTTTAGAAATCAAATTTTCGGCGGAAGCAATATATCCAAATCAACATGAATAACTAAACATGATACGATATAAGGAAAAACATTTGCATAATCACAAGATGGAAAATATTACTGACTCGTTCGCTACAGCATTAACTCCTCGCCGTGCTATCCTATCCTTAGCAATGTATCCTCTCCTAGGTGATGTATCCTCTTCACCTTATTGTATCATGTTCTTGATATAGTATCCTCAACCAATCCGATTTATCACTTGTTCTTCTTGGACAACTTGGTTAACAGGATCCTTTGGTGGGAAAGGAGAAGAAACTTTGGAGGAGATTTTTCTTAGAAGAAAGTAGCCAAAAAATGAGACGCTCTCATGCAATTTTCTGCTCACCTTGCAAGATAGGAGAGAGAGAGTCAAAACAATGCAAGAACCTTTTCTTACACCCTCTCAATTTCGGTTAATCTCAAAATAAAGAAGAGATTTGCATCAAATGCATCACTTCTTTTTTAATCAATCATAAAGAAGCCAATAAATGAGACTCTTCTCA
>JAOQMS010003823.1:0-17380 GCA_027563885.1 Erythroxylum longipes
ATATCGAGTTTTTAAATGTTAAGTGATGTGACACGCCACCCTCGAGGGGCACGGATTCGGATATCACCATTGGTATCAGGTTCGGGTCTAGCGGGAGTGGGGTGTTACAATGATAGTATCAGAGCAAGTATGCATCATTAGACTCCGAAAGCGTATGGTATCAGAGAAAGCAAGAGTCAGACTCCGGAATCGGGGTCTAACAGATGTGGTATCAGAGCAAGGAGTTAGACTCCGGAAACGGGGTCTAACATGTATGCTATCAGAGCAAGTATGCAAGCTAGAGTCAGACGCTAGACTCGGGGTCTGACATGTTTCTTTTTTGTTCATGCCTCATTTCAATTATATGTGCCAATCACTTTATCAATAAGAATCGCATCACTACGTAGAACATTGCAATTACATATAATGGTTACATTGAATATACAAGATGATCCCATGGAAACTTGAACACAGAGAATGTCATTTACTATTGTTGTTTGCAGAAAAAAATTTTACAAGATGCAAAGCTTAAAAACTACACCCCATTGTTTAATATACTAAACAACATCAATAACCAAAATCAATGTCAAGACTTGAAATTTACATTGTAGATAATAGTTGTAAGAATTGTTGAACTAGCAATGTTGTAGATGTACTGGCTCATATATTACAGTGGCAGTGTACAGAGAAAGCCAAGATTGTGGCTTGCCAAATTCTAAGATGAGTTTATTCATTCTTCCACCTCTTCGAATTTCACTTTTTTGGTTAGTGTATGATCAAGAAAATTTTATTTATACTAATTCTCATAACACAGAAAAATAACACAAAAAATTATATGATCAAGTTGAGTGGCCTCTTCTGTAAAATACATTAGTTCCTACACCTCAGTAGTGATGATAACTCTTTTTTCAAGGCACAATTACTGCTTTTCTTCTGAACTCTCCATAACTTTATATAACTTCCAGAAAGCAAAGAAAACAAAAGCCTCTCTTTACTTAAGTTTTTGCTTAAGTGATTAGTGTGGAATTATAAAATTTCATGAACATTGAATACCTGTCTGTAGACCTTTAACTATGCAAAGATGCTTGTAATAAAAACTAATCCTTGTTCGAGTTCTTCAATTTTATATCTAGTGTGTTCAATGTAAACAATAGCCAAATTGCTTTAGTTTTCCTAGTATTCCAACTACAGAATCAGTATAACAACATGATTTTGCTTGACTTCCTATGCTTCTGGAACACACAATTCACTAATATTCTTCATTTTGGTGAAGCAAATGAAAATTGATCAATCAATAGACTTTAACGAACTCAATATCATATACCAGCCAAGAGTTTAGTGGTATATTATTCGTGCCATCTCCTTCATTACTATAACTGCATCACCATGCATTGTATATGAATAAATGGATTGAATTCTAGAAGAAAGAAAAGAAGATAACTGCATTTTCTGTATAATGCATTTAGAGGTAATGAATATCATACCCCATCAATGGTGGAACAAGAAGTTGTCTTTTTTCACCAACTTGCATACCTAAAAATCATATAATAAAACCAACAATTGAATAACATCTTTCCCCTATAGTAACTAATAGTAAGAATTATTACAAAGAATGAGCAATACGGACTGCCAAGGTTGATACCATCAATGCCAACATTCCATACAGAATGCATGCAAGTCAAATGAGGATCAAAGGAGGATATATATGAATATTCTCATATTTTCCAAATCAAGATCTCATTTAGCAGACATTACCTAGGTGAAATTTTAAAGTAGTTCCATCGATATTTGAGTCGAAAGCTCTCCACAATTCAATTTTCCAGTGTAACGAATGCTTACCTAAAAGCAGATAAAAGTTAATTCAGCCAAAAAACGTTGGACAGAAATTGTCAAGAAGAATTCTAAACATCGATGCTAATCAATAGTTCAACATAGAGACCAACTTGATTAAAGCCTAAGTTGAGCAATGGAACTATAGCTGTCTAACTAGAACCATTGAGGTGTAAATATTTTTTAGCTTTATCTACCTCATTTGTATGTAAAGGAGCTAATGGTTTCTTAGAAATATGATAATCACAAATATGTTGCCAAAGCTATCATATTCAAGTTAGTATGAAAGTCTTAAAGAAATTTGACAAGCTATCAAGGAGATTTTTATCCGAGACAATGATTTAAATCTTAGGCCACAATTCCATGTAAGAAAGGCATACAACATTTTATCATTACTTGGAGAGCATTTTCATGGTGAAAGGAAACATCTTTAGCAAAAGATTGCTTAGAACTCATCATCATCCACTTTAGCTATGTGCTTCGCAAGCTCCTACTACTGTCTCTCCCTCCTCTTCTCAACACTTTCCTTCTCCTTTTGAGAATTTTCCAAAAACCTAAGTGCACATACAACCTCGTTATGCATGTTAAGGCGGAAGACAATCTATAGGTTAAAGGCAATCTATAGTTCGTTTGTGGAATATATATCCCTTGTCTCCTTAGATACCATTCATTTGTGCTTTAATATGTTCACAAACAAACATCCTAAGATAGAACAACCTTAATATATTCAAACATTCAGAATATTAATGTAGAAAAAATAAACAATGTCAACATCTGGAAAGCAACTTTAAGCCTACAATTTAAGAAAAAAGAAAAATGTCAATATTAATAAGCAAATGTATGCCTTCAAGAATTTGTTTAATATTAAGTGTTGAAGAACAAATTTGGCATAGAAATTTAGTGTTAAAAAAAACTATTTTTTAGTATAATTCATAAGTATTTATACATTCAATACCTTATTGTTGTGAATAGGTCTTAATCACCATATAGACATTATAACTTCATAAGTAGAAGTATGTTACATACAAGAGATTATGTTTTCTTACAGTTAAAAAGTAAAAACTTACCTAATGTTTTAAATGAGCTTTAAACCATGGGGCCTTTGATCTCAGCTTCTCTGGCCTGATTATAAAAATTGTAATGCAGATAATTGCGAAGCAATAAGTTAAGAAGTGCTTCTTGCACCAAAAAGTTATTCTGATTATAAGATTCCAACAACATTTCAATAATAAAGTTTATAACTAAAAAATTACCTGGATCAGCACAATATGACGCAATGTTGCAATTTGGTGAAGATTAAGGAGGTTACTGTTGATGAAATAATTTTAAGAATTATATTAAAAATTAACGACAACAAGCAAGGTATCAAAACATGTTCGTGCTTCTCCGTAAGGTTTAAATTCTTAGTAGCACATAATAAAAGAAATAAGTAAAAATCCTTCCACTTAAATAAGAACATTCTTATGCCATATATGACAAATGTTAAATTCAAAGGAATGTAGGAAGATCAACCCTCTAGTCTCAGTAAGAGAGTAATAGCAGTAGAGCTTTGATGCAAAAACATCAACAGTTATCCTATTCGTGGTTTTCAAAAGTTACAATGAGGATCAATGAGAGGGATTGAAGTGATCGACAATGATGATGTGTGAAAAGGCAAGACGTTGGATTGAAAAACCCCTTTTGCTAAGTTTTCGAAAGAAAGAGGGTGAATATTTGGGGATTTAAGGTTTTGAGTGAAAATGTAAAATAATTTTTTTTTTGAAAATCCACGTGTATTTTTTACGTGGCATCTGAAATCCACTTGGCCTCTTAAAATTGACTTAATGGTGCGTGTATGACACTACTATATTTCTATCCAAAATAGCCTAACATTGAACAGACTCAATAACATTTAGACCTTAATTGAGCAGGATAAAATGTTTGGCCCTAAATTGATCAAACCCAAAAAATTTTGACCCAAATTTGGGCATTTGGCCTAAAAATACAACTATAACAACTTCAAGCACAAATGATGAAGTGTTATTGATCTATATAACCAGTGAGTGTCTCAATATCAGCGATTTGGGTTCTAAGTAGTTTATTGATATAGGGGTCTCCTATCATTATGTTCCAAAGAGGGAGTAATTCTCTAACTATATGAGCGATAATTTTGGAAATGTAAAGATGGGTAATCAAAGTTTCACTAATATTTTCAACATGGGTGACATTTGAGTTCAAACCAATGTCGAATGCTTGTTGACTTTAAGAGATATACGACATATTCCCAACTTACACCTATATTTACTATTAGCTAATTTACTCGATAATGAAGTGCATTAGCACACATTTGGGGATGGACAGTGGAAGTTATCAAAAGGAGTGATGATAGTTACCTATGAAGAGTTTTGTTGCGTATTATACGAAACTCACCTGGAGGTATATAGTAGAAAAGCATATGTAGTTGAGGAAAACACTTCTCTTATATATGGCATCAACGATTGGGGTATGTGAGTGAAAAAGGGGATCAAAATAATAGCCAATAAATCTATTATTTTGGAAAATACTTCCATCTTTCTTTATTCATGTGATCATTGTTTGACAAGAAAGTATCATAGAGTCTTTTTCAATATGAGATCTATAAGGAAAATGACTAAATTTTGGTCGATATATGTAAAAGTTTATAATCCTATTGAAGAAGAGTTATTGGGAGGCAACAAATACTTTGTTACCTTTATTAGTGATGCAAATAGGAAAACTTGGGTCTACATGTTGAAGAAAAAGAGCAAAGTCTTTGAAGTTTCAAAAAATTTCATGCCATGATAGAAAAAGAAACAGAGAAAAAGTTGAAGTGCTCTGGAACCAACAATAGAAGCAAGTACATCTCTACGGAGTTCGAAAATTACTGTATGAGGCATGACATGAGACATGAAAAGATAAAACCTGGTACTTCACAGCATAATAGTGTTGCCGAGAGAATGGGCATGGAAATTGTGGAGAAGGTTTAGTGTAAATTTAGAATGTCAAAGTTGTCAAAGATGTTTTGGGTGAAGCAATCATAATGGGTATTTACTTGATTAACCAAACACCATCAGTCACCTTGAGTCTAGACATTTTAAAGAGAATATGGATAGGTAAAGACTTCTCATATTCTCATATGAGGGTATTCGGATGTAAGGTGTTTAAATATGTACCTAAGGAGCAAAGACTAAAACTTGACTTGAAGATGACTCCTTAAATATTTGTTGAGCATGGTGATGAACAATTTGGCTCCAAACTCTATCACCTAGAAAAGCATAAAGTTGTTAGCAGTAAAGACATCATATCCATAAGCATGAGATTGGTGTAGATGTCATTAAAAAAGTTAAGACTACCCTCAATAGTTCATCTTGCAGTACCGTTAATGTTTCTCCTATTTTAACTTATGTTAATCAGCCCATAGGTGAAGGAGACGAAGAATATAAACAAGCATATAATGTTAGTGATCAAGTAAAACCTGATAGTGATAAGCTTCATGAGCCACATCTAGATGATCGTGTAAATGAGGCTGAAGAGAATGATGAGCAGAGGGAGCAACTTGGCTCGATGGTAGAAGATGTTCAACTCCAAAGGTCTAATCGCAAGGTTATGTACGCTAAGTTTTAGTATTTATATCCTTGGTAATTTTCGCAAGCACACGGGTTGTTCTTGTAGTACTTAAGGTATCAATCCCACGAGAAGGGAAGTCTATGCCTAAAATCTAAGGTTTTACTAACTACAGTAATTTAAAATAAATAAACTAATATAGAAAATAAATAAATCAAACAATTAATTTCAAGAATTAAATTGCAGAAATCTAAACAAGTAACAGATCACACAACCCAATCCAAAAATCAACCTAGAAATTACCAAGTGAAAGAAAGGAGATTTTTAATCTGAAATTAACAAAAATCTAACTGATTATGCAATTATCAGATTAATGGGTCTAGACGGTCCTAGGGTAGATTACTCTCTCTCGAGTTATAATCCTTAACCCTAATTGATAATCACTAATTTAAATTATAGAATTGTGATCTTTTGATTCACAATTGACCCAAAACTTAAATTAGTTCTAAAATTGTCTAATCCTACCAGGAACCTATGCTTGATCTCTCATTACACGATTCTACCGGTTTGATTCAATTCTTTACCTATCAAATTACTTAACTCTCGTTAGCCCAATTTGATTATTTTCAGTTGGCTCACCCTCTCAATTTATTGCCGAATTATTGCAAACATATATTAAATCACAATTAAATCAATGAAAACACAATTAACCAAACTTTATTAATCTCAAGGACTAAAAACCCGAAGGTGAGTTTAGACATATATCAACACTTGACAATAGTTAATTTCAATAATCATCCCAATTTCATACATCCATAAAATTGAAATAAAAATAGGAATACTATCAGAATGGATTCGTGGAGGCAGCAACTGCGGGAAACCACTTGTTCCGAGAAGTACATCATGTCAAGCTTCGTCTCCATGACTCTCTTCTTTCGTCTCCTTCCTCAATCTCTTGATAACTCTCTAGGTTTTTTTAGAATGTAGTTGACTTGAATGCTTTCTTTTCATGCTCTCTAAGGCTATTAGTTCTTCCCCTTTATGATGTATTTATACTTTGGACGCTATAAGTTTAAGTCGGAGTCGAAACGGTCAGAAAAATCTTATGCAACTAGAGCTTTTGCTTCAGCCTGACGCAGGCCACGATCGTGGCTTGTGACCAACGCTTAACCCTCTCTGTCACAATTGTGACCCAAAATGCATGATCATTGCTTGGATCCAAGCTCTCTGTCACGATTGTACCCAAAGTGCATGATCGTGAGCTAGCTGGCCTGGCCCTTCCCTCTCTGTCACAATCGTGGCCTATTGTGCCATGATCGTGGGCTATGTTTTTGGCCTGAAACTCTTCGTAACTTCTCCGTTCTTCGCCGTTTACCCTGAAACACTAACAAATACATTAAGGTACCTAAAAAATATAACAATTAAGCTCAAAGACTCATACTAACCTATAAAAACACTTAAACACATAAACTAACACAATTAAACCATAAATACACAGTCAACACTTAAATTCACACTAAATGCCTTACAAATTACATCCTAAAACACAATGCAAATCATAACTATCAATATCCCCACACTTGAACATTTGCTTGTCCTCAAGCAAACAACACAAAAAACACACAACATAAAATACACACTGTTGGCCTCTGATTTTTTTTGTTAAGTTAAGCATGATTTAAATGAATTATGAGGTCATGATAGAATTATTATTGGATTTTAATTATTTATTACAGTGTTAGTAAGATTTTATTACACTGGTTAGTTAAATTAAAGCAGTAGGAATGTATTAAGGGCAATTTTGGCATGTCACTTAAGATTAAAAGGCATAAAGCATTAAAGGAAGGGTGGGATTGACTTTTAGCACTCATTAAGGGTAAAATTGGAAGAGGAAAATGTGGTCTTGCACAATAGAGGAAGAAAAACGTGAATTGAAGAAAGGAGTGAAAAATGTTAAAAAGAAAGAGAAAGGAGAGAGAGAATCGTCCATGAGAGAAAAAGGAAAAAGAAAAGTTAGGTTTTCATCTTTTCTTAGTTTTCAAGAGTGATTTGAGAGTGTTCAAGAAGAGAAAAAGAAAGGGGAAGAGAAGAGCTTCCATTTGAGCCAAACATCTCTTTGTTTGGTGAAGATTCAAGGTAAGCTTATGTTTAATCCATTGGATTTTTGGAAGGGTTTTGGTTCATAAAGCTTAGGAAAGACATGAATTTAAGTATTCTAGAATCAATTTTTAGTGAATATGATTTTTGGGTTCTCAATTTGTATTTCTATTGAATTGGAATTTTGCCAATGTTAAAGGGAATCAAGAGAGGCAAGAGGAGGGCAATTTTTAAGCAAGTTTTTAAGAAAGGAATCAAGGTGGGTTACATGTTTATAGTTGAGTTAATGAGCCATGAGTATTTTTCCAAATCAAGAGATTTAAATGATTTCAATTGCTTTATAAATGTTGCATTTATTGCTTTTTAAATGATTTACGTATTTGCTACATGTTTGGTACATGAATTTTGATGATGATGGAAATTGTATTTTAAAAATATCATGCTTATGGAAATCATGTTTCCGAATGTGCCTTTTATGCAATATGTTTACAAGTCATGAAATTCATGTTTGGGTTTGTGGTGGTCTATTATGTTATGTTACATGCACGTTAACCATGTTAAAGGCTTCTCCCGCTTGCCCGCTAGTGGCATGGAGCCCTTTTAAAGACTCCCTCATATTTATGGACTACCTAAAGGGGTCTATTCTGTTTATAGACTACGCAAAACCATCATGTGGGTTTGTGATGTTCCATTATGTTATTACTGGAGATTCGCAAAAACTCCCTTATGTTTCTGGACTACCCAAACCATTATGATTGCTTATGTGTTTATGATTTGTTGACAAGTTTGATAAATACATGACTTATGTTGTTTGTGAATTGTTTGATAAGCTTGAGAATTTGAGAAGTACATGTTCTATGGATTCAATGCGATTTACTATGGCAAAGAGTATTTTTAATGGTTTTGCTAGTTTCTCCGCTATAAACTTGTTACCCACAAGCTTTTAAGCTCACCCCCCTTTCCTCCCCATCTCTAAGTGAAGAGCAAGAGGTCAAGTGATAGAGTGTCAAGGCATCACTCCAAGTTTGCATATTTTTGTGTTTAATTTAGCTTTTGAAAACACAATACTTTAGCCGCATTTCAAGTATTACTCATTTATGTATATTTTCTATTTTGTATTATGAGTTCCAACGATGTAATTACGGCTTGAAATTCCCATTAAAGCTTTGTAAAGCTCTTTCCTTTTGATGTTAATGAAATATATTTACGTTTTGCTCATGATTTTCTAAGTTTTCGCATTGTATTTTCAAGCATTCATAGGGGTAAAATTTGTGTTCTAACTTAAGGAGAAAAATTGTGTTAATCTAGGTTGATTTAGATAATGTTGTATTCTTGGAAGTTGTAGTTTATCCTCCTAGCTTTCCAATGATATAAAGTTTGTAACTTTTGGATTTTGGAGTTGAGAGATATGCTTTATACAAGTTAGTGATGCTGCACAGGGTGTATGCTGGACACATTATAGCCTTTTTCTTTACCTGAGTTAACAGAAAATAAGTACTTTGGTGTTTTCAAATGGGAAGAATTAGTGCGATAAGTTTGAGATGAAATGAAGTGATGAAGGGAATTGAATGTGTGATAAATTGTTGAAGAATGTAATGACATGGTTGATGTTGTATTTATATGATTATGATCAACAATTTATGATGAATGTGTATAAGTTTGAATGTTATGTTTTTGAATTGATGACCAAACGTAGATTATGATTTGGTTGTTAATGGTGTTGAGCCGAAATGGAAGTGAGAATGAAGGGAAATAATGTGGAAAATAAGTTAGAAATGATAGATATGCATAAGAGGGGTCATAGGTAACTTGTAGGAGTTAGAAATCTAGAAATTGACCCGTAAATATTAATTGGGTGGACTTGATGTCCGCTGGGCTGACCTTCTCGGGAATTCCAACATTCTAGCTCAGTTCATGTCCATTTGGAGGGACATATGTCCACTAAGCAGACATTCTCAGGACAATTATATAATTGTGAAAATTTTGACCCTCTAGACAGTAAAATCTCTCTTCGGGCTCTTTACAGAAGTTTTAAAAATCGAAGTCCTCTTTGAAACAGTACTTAAATGACCTTGATCTGACATCCATATTGAATGTTATGCTTTTTGTCCCAAATCATGTACATTTATAAGTTGTGGGCTTATCAATGCTTTATTATGATACATATAGGCTTGAATGGAGCTTGAAATGTACTTAGTTTGTTGTGAAAATAAGAGATAAATTAAGTGATATTTTTAGGGTGACGATTGAGGATATGAACATAAGAATGGATTGCCGTATGTGAAGTGCTCAATTATGAAATCGTGGGATGTTATGAAAATGAAGATGAACCTATGTGGACTAATCAGGTTCTATTATAAGAACCTTACAGAGTGTTAAGCATACATTTTATGACTCTCGAGTTACACTCCGAAAATAGGGTCTAACACACACAATGCAAAAACGAGATAATGGCTTCGACTTCATGAAATAAATGTAATCTTGATCACAATCTGACAATTTATATCTAATCATTAACAAGCAAAATCTATATCTAAAGGCTTTGAACTAAATATACAAATTAATCGAGATCTAAATGTCAATTTATTTACTCTTTTAAATTGTACACACACATTAATAATCCTTTGGTCCTTTAGACTCTGTAACTATTCCTAAGTACATTTTCATGAAAATTCAAGCTTACTACAAGTTCCGTAGGTTTTTATTACAAACACAGTTTTTTTTTTAAATATTTTTAAACACAAACTTAGTCTTTTACTCAGAGACAACATTGGTGATGAATGTTAATCCAGTTACTCGACTAAGTCCTTTTATTAGACAGATTAGTTGAAATGTCATTATAGCCTTTTAATGCGAAGGCACACATTAGTGATGCGTATCGATCCTGTTACTTAGCTATTATCATGATTTAAACTGGCTAGTAGCTCTATTCATAATCCAAAGTCAACGAAATAGTGATTTATCAACAAAATATGCACTTTTTTCTACCTTGTTGTTTGTAGCTATTTGTTTTCATGAAAAACACTAGTTAAGCTACTTAAGTTAAAGGGCCCAAATTATGAATGAATGTCATAACCTAGAGGGTGCTAAATTTACACTAAGTCCTAATTAAGCTGTATATTTATCTAAAGAACCCTAATTCACTAATTTTGTGAGCTAATGATCATTTACAATCTACTAGACTATGTTTAAAATTAAATGAATTTCACTTCATCTAAGACATTGAAACTTTCAAACAATTCACACAATGCAACCTAATAACTATCATACAGTATAAAAAATCATATATACAGGTAAAACATAGAATCCCTCCCCACACTTGAACAACACATTGTCCTCAATGTGAGAAGGAAGCACACATCACATAAGATAAGAAAAGACAAAACAGAAATTAAAGTGACAGAAAACAAATCAAAATAAACATAAAAACAAAATAGAACTGAAGGTTAATTTGGAAAAGAAAAATTGGGTTAAGTATAAATCCTAAGGAGATGGAGGTGGTGATGGTGTCATAGGTGGCAATTGAATGCTTTGAAACTTGAAATACTGATGGATCCATTAGATGTCCCAACTCTGGCATCGTTGTGTTAGTGCCATCTCTGCCAGTGTCTTGTTAGTCTCGGTGATTACATCTAAAACCTTGTTCCAACCTTGTTCTTCTTCCTCAGATTCTTTTCTTGATGCTTCTTCCTACCAAGGTGGTGCTAAGCTCGAACTCACCTGACTTGCCCTGATCCAGACGTATGTCTTTTAGCTGATTTCCCTAAGTTCCATATTATGGGACTTAAGGATTTCAGCCCACCACAAATGATGGTGGTTCAATAATTCCGAGAGGTGAACAATTAACCCCCTTCATTCCACACCAAAATGTTTTGTAATGGCAGACACTATATATATATATATCTCATTCCTAGATTGTTACTCTACTTGCGCGAAGTCACAGCAGTGGCATTTATCAAATAGGTGGAAGTGCATACTAGAATATTGTGGTCATGCACCACAACAGAAAAAGTTCTTTAGTGGAACACTTGTTGGTTTTGGTCTTGTCAAACACTATCTAACACAAAAATTTGTGCAGCAATAAGTGTTTGTCAGATCGTATGATACTGTTATGAGCATTCTTGGCATGAAATTGCTCAATTTCAGTAAGCTCATTCTAGTATTGAGAAGGATGGAAGTCATCATATTGATCGATGATGGTGGACCCGAGGAATCCACACATCTTGTATATGAGTTCAACATTTAATTTATAGGCTCGTCCTCCCAATCTAAACCACACTTCTTTTGGATTCCTTGGGTCGTAGGTTAGGGAAGTGAAAATTTCCAGTGGAAGCTCCTCATAAACTGGGAATTGAAATCGAATGACTTAAGCCCACTGGATCCTCTCAGCTAGGTTTTCTACTCGCTCACGCAATTCTAGCCTATCAAGGGTGTCAAAATCAAAGTACTTAAGTACTATAATTTGTTTAGCACGAAGGGATAAAAAATGAGTACCTTTCTCCTCGGTGAAAATCGAGAAAGGCGCACCAAAGTCTGCCACTTGGTTCCATCTCCCCCGTCCCATAACTTGTTATCGTCTATATGGTTCTCGTCGAGTTGATTGTTTAATGCGCAGTATACTTAGGTGCAATTTGGAAGAATTCCAGAAGGTTAAAATTTTTAGTAAGAGGTGAGAGTGTTTGGATGCTTGAATTCTAGAGAGATAAAGTGAACATGAAAGTGAAAGTGAAAGTGAAAATGAAGTTAGAACTGAATATATAGGTGGTAAAAAGGTAAAATTTTATGTAAAAAAATTTTGTCCTCCTTTTTACTATATAGTCGCAGGCCACGACCATGACCTGCGACATATCACCACTTCCTGATTTGCTTCTTTTGTTCTTTTTTAGTCTTTTCACTTCCACTGCTTGATCCATTTGTGGCCCTTTTTCACCTCTCTTTTCATGTTTGCACGATCATCCACATAGTTTTGAAATCCTATTCCTTTTCACTTTTATTTAAAAAAAGCTCTTAACTACGAAATTTCTAATGTTCTAACAAAATTAAACAAAAAAATAAAAATTTTAATTTTTTCCATGGATTATCTCCCATGCAGTGCTTCTGTTAAAGTCAGTAGCTCGAAGCTTTGTTAAGCTCACAGTGGTTGGAATGAATGATTCGATGGTAATGTCTTCATTAATCTTAAAGTTTTCACTTTAGCTACCATACTGCAGTTACCACCATCCTTACAATTTTCCTTTCCTCTCCTTCTCCTTTGCAAGTGCTTCTTCCTGAAAGCATTACTAGGATCCTCTATATCCTCCCATTCTCCTCGAGGTTTAGGTTCTTGACTATCCACTAAAGGTGGAAGAGGTATGTACTCTCTTGTAGTCACCTTGAAGGTCAAAGTTACCTTTCCTATTCACAGAGTTAATTCACCCCATCAACATCAATTATTGAGCACGCGGTGGCCAAGAACGGTCTTCTAAGAACTATCAGGGTGTCTATATCTTCACAAATGTCCAATATGAAAAAAATGTGGGAAAGTTATATTCATACACCTTTATCGGCACATCCTTTATAATCCCCAACGGTTTATGCATTATCCTCTCAGCCGTCTTTACCAAAAACTTAGTGGGCCCTAACTCTCTTAACCCCAATTTCAGACTAAATGTGTAGGGCATCATATTTATGCTAGTGCCTAATTTTGTGAATGCCCTATCTATGATGATCTTGTTGATACTACAAGGGATGAAAAAGTCCCATGGGTCCTCTTTCTTTGTAGCTATATTGGTCATCTTCCAATAGTCGCTCCTTAGCCTTCTTCTTGATAGAATCTTGTAGTTTGAGCTTTGTCTGTATTTGTTTTGTTACTTCCTCGACCTTATTTTGCTTAATCTCCTGTAATTTTTCTGCTTCCCTCTTTGCATATAACTCTCGCTGCTGCGTAATAGGGAATGGAAATACAAGTCAAGTTGCGTTAAGTGACTCAATCATGGGCTCACTCGAAGGGTCTTATTTAATCAATTGACCTTCTTCTTCATCCTTTACCTTCTCCGGCTCCTCATCCTGGGTCTTACTGATAACCATGATAGGTTCTTTCATATTGGACTCGGTGTTTCTTGGAAGAGTTCTAGCATTCCGAGTAGACATTGCCTTCGCTAATTTCCCCACTTGGACTTCTAGATTGTGTATAGATGAGGCGTGGTTAGTAACTTGCTTAAATTTGCTCTTAAGCCTCCTATGTGCTTCCTCCATGCCACCAATCTTTTCCAAAATTCTGTCCAACTTCGACTTCATCTACCTTGCTTTATCTTACTAGAAGCTCGATTGTCCCTGAGGCCCGAATTGTTAGCTAGTGTTGTTTGACCAGGAGAAGTTAGGGTGATTCTTCCATCTGGGGTTGTAAGTGTTGGAATAGGGATTGTTACTACCCCCTCCTCTGCTATATTGTGCCCTTATGTAGTTCATTTGCTCCTGATTGTCTTCTTTCATTAAATAACACTCCACGGTGTAAAGGTGTAATTGTCCACAAAGCTCACATTTCAATTATGCGGCCTTTACCTGAGTTGAGGATGATGCCTTCATGTTGATCTTTGCTTGCATCTCTGTCATCTGATCAACGGCGACAATTCCCTTCTGCTCTCTAAAATAAGTAGGTTGCCTTCCTCACTCACTCGTCCATAAACAGCTATTGCTCTCCATCTCCTCAATTAGCTCCTCTGCTTCATCGATATTTTTTCGCATTAAGGATCCTCCTGACATTGCATTTATGGTGCCTCTTGTTGGGGTTCACTCCATTGTAGAAGGTCTGCAAAAGGAATTCCTTAGTTAGGTTATGGTGTGGGCTCTTCCTTTGTGAGTCCTTATATCTTTCCCACACTTCATAGATTGACTCCCCATCACCTTGTTGGAAATTAGTGATTTCCTTTATAATCTTCGCTGTCTTAGTCAATGACAAGTACTTATCCAAGAATGCATGCACAAGCTGATCCTATATTGTGATATTAGTTAGACTAAATGAATGATACCAAGTCTTTTCTCTATCTCTAAGTGTGAAAGGAACAGCCTAATTCTAACCGCATCCTCCGATATCTGATGGTACCAAAAAGTATCACAAATCTCGAGGAAGTTCACGATATGCGCATTTGGATCCTCATTCGTCAATTCGTAAAATTGTACGTTCTACTGAAGCATGTTCAGGAATGCTGGCTTAATCTCGAATGAGGACGCTTGAGCAGGCGACCTAACCACTACTTGGTTCGATGGGTTGAACCCTGGCCTTATAAAGTCTATAAGGGTCCTCTGTTGTCGTCTTTGAGTTGCTTCCTGATCCATGTTTTTTTGAAACTCCTCGGCCACTAATGATTTTCCTAACTCTTCTTCTTCCTCTTGCCGAGCTTTCCTAAGAGTTCGTTCTAATTGTGTGATGTCTAAATCCAACGTCTCCGTTGCACGACTCGAACCTCTTGTGACTCTTGTGTTCATGCAAGAGCACGAATTCCAAAATAAAACAAAGAACGAAATCAGAAATTAAAACTAATCTAACGCCTTAAACTATAGAACTAAACTACCAACCCAGCAACGGTGCCAAAAACTTAGTCGCAAGGTTACGTACACTAAGTTTTAATATTTATAACCTTGGTAATTTTCGCAAGTACACGGGTCGTTCACTTAGTACCTAAGGTATCGATCCCACGAGGAGGGAAGTCTAATCCTAAAATCTAAGGTTATACTAACTACAATAATTCAAAATAAATAAACTAATGCAGAAAATAAATCAATCAAACAATTAATTTCAAGAATTAAATTGCAGAAATCTAAACAAGTAATAAATCACACAACCCAATCCAAAAATCGAACTAGAAATTACCAAGTGAGAGAAAGGGGATTTTTAATTCGAAATTAATGAAAATCTAACTGATTATGCAATTATTGAATTAATGGGTCTAGACGATCCTCAGGTAGATTACTCTCTCTCGAGTTATAATCCTTAACCCTAATTGATAATCCCTAATTTAAATTATAGAATTATGATCTCTCATTGACCCAAAACCTAAATTAGTTCTAAAATTGTCTAATAACCTACCAGGAACCTATGCTCGATCTCTCGTTACACAATTCTACCGGTTTGATTCAATTCTCTATCTATCAAATTACCTAACTCTCGTTACCCCAATTTGATTATTTTCACTCAGCTCACCCTCTCAGTTTATTGCCGAATTATTACGAACAGATATTGAATCATATTTAAATCAATAAAAATACAATAAACCAAAACTTTATTAATCTTAAGGACCAAAAACCTGAAGGTGAGTTTAGACATAAATCAACACTTGACAACAGTTAATTTCAAAAATCATCCCAATTTCATACATCCATAAAAATTGAAATAAATATAGAAATACTGTCGGAACATATTCGTGGAGGCGGCGACTGCAGGAAACCACCTGTTCCAAAAAATACGTTGCGTCAAGCTTTGTCTCGGTGACTCTCTTCCTTCGTCTTCTTCTTCAATCTCTCGATAACTCTCTAGGTTTTTTCGAAATTTGGCTGACGTGAATGCTCTCTTTTCAAACCCTCCAAGGCTACTGGTTCTGTCCCTTTATGATGTATTTATACTTTGGATGCCCTAGGTTTAAGTCGGGGTCGAAACGGTCCAAAAAATCTTACAAAACTTGAGTTTTTGCTTCAACCTGACGTAGGCTATGCCTGCCATGATCGTGGCTAGCGCTTAACCCTCTCTGTCACGATCATGACCCAAAGTGCACGATCGTGGCCTGGATCCAAACTCTCTATCACGATCATGCGCAAAGTCCACGACCGTGACCTGGCTGCCCTAGCTCGTCCCTCTCTGTCACGATCGTGGCCTTTTATGCCACTATCATGGGCTATGTTTTTGGCTTGAAACTCTTCACAACTTCTCCATTCTTTTCTGTTTACCCTGAAACACTAACAAACACATCAAGGTACCTCAAAAATATAACAATTAAGCTCAAATACTCATACTAACCCATAAAAACACTTAAACGCATAAACTAATACAATTAAACCATAAATACAAACTCAACACTCAAATTCACACTAAATGCCTAATAAATTACACCCTAAAACATAATACAAATCACAACTATCAAGGTTAACTAGAGAGAAAAAGTTTTGTATCTGAGTACATAACACCTTCTAGTTACTACTGAGGGGGAGCTAGAAAATGTGTAAGAGGTTAAGTCATATGAAGATAAAGATCTTTATCTTGTAACTATATAGGAGGAAATGAATTCCCTAAAGAAAAATGAAACCTGTGAATTGGAGAAACTTCTAAAAGGCAAGAAACTATTGAAGAATATATGGGTATTCAAGATAAAGAAGGATGCTGACAAGCTAGTGAAGGATAAGGTAAGACTAGTGGTGAAGGGCTTCATCCAAAAGAATGGCATCGTCTTTGATTAAAATTTCTCACCAGTGGTTAAGATGACTTCAATACAAATCGTGTTGGGTCTAACGGCTAGCTTAGATCTTGAACTTGAAAAACTAGATGTGAAAAGCACCTTCTTCTACGGAGATTCAGGATAAGGAGAATATAGTTTGCAATTTAAGGAGGAGCTTGTATAGGCTAAAACAGGCATCAAGACTGTGGAATTGGAAGTTTGATTCGTTTATGATAAAAAATGATTGTAACCAAACTTTTGTCAATCCTTATGTCTATTTTAAGAAGTTTATCGATGGAAACTTCATTATTATTCTTTTGTATATTGATGATATAATGATTATGGGACAAGATGTAACACCCCATTACCCTAGGGTACGCACAGGGACACCCGTAGGTCATTCCGATACATATCCTAAAATAAGGGAGCGCCACGTGCGATCACTACAGAACTCCACATGGCATCATATCAATTTAAATAATTAAAACTATAATTGTAAATCACAAGAT
>JAOQMS010003871.1:0-17375 GCA_027563885.1 Erythroxylum longipes
TAGTGATCGCACGTAGCGCTCCCTTATTTTAGGATATGTATCGGAATGACCTACGGGCGTCCCGGTGCGTACCCTAGAGTAATGGGGTGTTACATTTGAAGCCTTTTTGCATCAGTTAATTCCGAAACCCTAGAGAGCATATCGAGAGATTTGAGGAAGGAGACGAAGGAAGAGAGACACGGAGAAGAAGTTCGACACGAAGTACTTCCTAGAACAGGTGGTTTCCCACAGTCACTGCCTCCATAAGTCCGTTTCGAGAGTACTTTTAATTTTTATTTCAATTTTATTGATGTATAGAATTAGGATAATCGTGAGAATAGTTGTTGTTGAATGCCATTTTTGTATAAACTCACCTTCGGGATTTTGATCTTTGAGATTAATGAAGTTTGATTTATTTTGTTTTCATTGAGTTTTTTGTGATTCAATATCTATGCTTAATAATTCGGTAATAAACTGAGAGGGTGAACCGAATGAATATCATTAAATTAGGCTAATGAGAGTTAGGGTGTTTGATAGATAAGAATTGAATCAAACCGGTAAAATCATGTAACGAGAGATCGAGTTTAGGTTTCCAGTAAGTTATTAGACAAATTTAGAACTAATTTAGGTTTTGAATAAATTGGAAATCGAGAGATTACAATTCCATAATTTAAATTAGGGATTATAAATTAGGGTTAAGGATTATAACTCAAGAGAGAGTAATCCACCCTAGGATATAGACGAGATAATTTGATAATTCCATAATTGATTAGATTTTCATTAATTTCATATTAAAACCCCCTTTCTCTCAATTGGTAGTTTCTAGGTTAATTCTAGATTGGGTTGTGCAAAATTTCTATTTGTTTATATTTTATGAGTTCAATTATGGATATTGATTGTTTGATTGGCTAATTTTTGCATTAGTTGTTTATTTTGAGTTATTGTGAAATTTAGTCAAGCCTTAGATTTTAAGATTAGATTAACCCTCCTTGTGGGATCGATACCTTGGGTACTACACGAATATCAATAGCAGGTTCTAGCCCAGTTTCAAAATCCTCACCTAGGCTAGTCAACTCATTTCCATATGGAGCAAAACACAACGAACTCATAATTAACTCCAAAAAACATATCCACAGTTCAAAACAACACTGATATCCCATTAAGTGCCTCTATATTTGCATCCAACAATGCTGAAAGGGGAAAGAAACGTAAAAGAAGAGCAAATGCCTCTGCTTCTGCCTTTACCTCTGCCTCTGCCTTTGCCTCTGTTAATGTGTCTATATCTGCTGGTGCCATAACTACTTCAGGTATTGCCAACACCTTAAGTACTGCTCATGTATGTGGAAGTGCAAATGCAATAACCTCAGTTGTTCTCCCAACACCTGGAGGTGCTTCAGAAACAACAAATATTTGTACATCTTTGCTTCAGAAACAACAAATATTTGTACATATTCAAAGGCCACCACCAAAAAGCAAATCAAAGGGAGAAGAGGGCCTGGTTATGTTGTTGTAGATAATGGAAGTAGAATGAGGGTGTTTGGTAGTGGCAAATGTATCCCAAATTCTAAAATGAAAATTTTAAGAAAAGGCTTGTCACCTACTCTTCTCTTCGGCAAGAAGAAAATAGGAAGTTCAAGAAATGGATGGAAGGGGTGGTAATATACACAAATGAAACCATAAGGTTGCAAATGCTAAATGTAAGTGTTAAATATTTGCATTCTTAGTTAAATATTTGCATTCTTATTAAACATTAATTAAGTGATACAACTTAATAATGTTTGCATTTTATCTACAGCCTGGAAGGAGAACTCAAAGACTACTACACCTTAGGTAGAAATCAATAAAAAGGAAGGAAGATGTTACTGGGTATATGAATCCAAGCCAAGAAAGTCAAACTACATCTTTAAAGGGAAAGAAGACAATGTAAACTTAACTATGTTTGTTAGCGAACTGCACTATTTTACGATATTTGTGTACTGAACAAGAAACTTAAACTACAACTTCAATGTACATACCATATATCCATCAATTTTGTGATATTTGTGTACTGAGCAATGGTTGAGAGGCTAGATATCTATTTAGAGGTTTGATATCTAATGATTGAAAGGATCTTGTTGGCATTTACATGTTATTATATCAATGAATGCAATGACTGCCAATTTTAATGTGAATTGCTTTTTTTAAGGTTTTTTTTCTTTTTTGTTGAAGTTTATGAATGGTAGATGATGAAACTGCATTTTTTTATGTATGCCATAGAAAACTTTCACTAAGCCAAATTCCATTTACACAATATGTACATTGTTAATACAAAGACTTGGAATTATAGGTTTATTAAACATCTTTGTCTCCTCATAAAAAATTTGACTACTTATAGCACAACTTAGCAGTTGTGTTAATCAATTGCTTAAAGCTAAAGTACCTATGACATTTTTATTAGTAGTCAATTGTTACCTCTTTCAACTCCTTTTAATTAGTCACTGATACTCCATCTCCATTGATTAAAGATCTTATTTTATTACTAATCTTCTTTACCACATATTGGAAATCAAACATCTTTAAGCTAGTACATCAAACATGTTTAGGCTAGTACATAAAATATCAAACATGTTTAGGCTAGAACATCAAACTTAGCAGCTCCAGATGTTGAAACATCAAACAATTATACTTTCCAACATCAGGTAAGGTGAATTACATTTAGACACTATTCTAGTTTCCAGGTAAGGCTTTGAATATACAACTATTGCCTAGATTGCCTTTATTATTTAGGTTAACAAACATAAGCAAAACCACTAAACATAAACTTAAACAAGCTACAAATTTCCAACACTTTGCTGAATGTGTTTCATTACTACCCTTATGGAAACTAACTAATTCTTCAACTTCAAATTTTCAGCAATGGTTTTAGCTTGCAAAACATCTACTACATTCTCTCTTAACTCAGCCAATTCAGCCTTCAATAGATTACTTTGACGTTATAACATCTTCTCTCTATTTTTCAGCTCTAAAATAATTTGTCTTGCTCTTGGAGAAAATTTTTGATCATGCAATTCATGAAATCCACAAACATATTCAC
Organism: Erythroxylum longipes; assembly: GCA_027563885.1. Classification (NCBI taxonomy): domain Eukaryota; kingdom Viridiplantae; phylum Streptophyta; class Magnoliopsida; order Malpighiales; family Erythroxylaceae; genus Erythroxylum; species Erythroxylum longipes. Next base: position 3,053 of record JAOQMS010003871.1, read on the forward strand.
TTTATCATCAAAGAAAAACTAGCAATTCGTTAATGAAATATATGGACATATTTATGTAAACAACATAAAAATGTACCAAAATTATCAGAATGACTTGACAATTATAAAACCTTCTTCCTGGATTTTCATCAGTCAATGAAGTCCATCTAGGTGCTTTCAAGTTACAGTAACAATATTTAGCCTCTCTGTCATAGTCCCATTCAATTGGGTAAATTGAAGAAATCGGCTTGTCTGACGTCAAATCAAGCTTAGAACGTGTTCCTCTACTGCCAAAGATGAAATTTTCAAAAATTTCCACTAAACACAAAATTACAACCAAGAAAACAACAAACTTGATCCTCTAATCAACCGCATTACCTTGAAGAACTACTACTTCAGCTCATTCTCAAGTATTCCTAGCTGACGTCTTCAAAAATGTAGTCCAATCCTCCAATCTAACTTTTTATCTAATACGTAAATTATAATGCTATAATGTTAATTGTGCACCCACTGATAGCTAAATGATGTCTACATAACTGCATTTATATGCTGTTAAGAATCTACATCTCTTCCATGAATGTCATAATTTATATTAAACCTAGCAGATAAAGATAAACAAAACATGCATAACCAATAAGGAAGCTAAACCAAGTGACATAAATCATATCCTACATACAATGTGAAGTAAATGCGGAAGAGAAAACTTGTTCATATCCTATATATAAATGTATAATAGAATTGTACATGAAAACGATTCTGTTATACATGATATTCAACCCTATAATCAAACCCATTTAAAGAAGATAAAGCAATTTACCTAAATTACATTGTTAATGAAACTTTCTATAAAAAGGGAAAAGGGGGAAAGGAATAAAGTGAAGATTCAAACACTGTAAATTATATACAAAAGTTAGAAGGGAGCATGAGTCATTACCTACTTGGGTCTTCAATCAGAGCACATGTATGTTTCGAATCTCCAAAAACCCAACCACCCATTCACTACCAATTTCAAAAGAGAAAGCTCATACTATATAGAAGTTCACACTAATAGAAGGCGGATTTGCGATTATATATAAAGTGATGATGTGTGTAGGGATTGGAGTGAAGGCACAAGCAAGAGAAGAGAAACAGGGTGAAAACAAATGTTGAAAATAATTTTTGATTTAGGGTTGAAGAGTAAAATTTTAAATGAAATTAAAAAAATTTTGTTTTCTAGAAAGAATAACTGGCCTGCATGTAACGGCGCGTGTGGACACGTTCTAATTTATGTTTAAAATGCCTTAAATTGAGCAAACTTGTGAAAGTTTAGATATTCATTGAGCAAGTTATAAGTTTAAGTCCTAAACTGACTAAACTCAAAAACGTTACACCCCAATTTGGACTTTTAGCCCCTAAAAGTGTACGTAAATCCTTTTTGATCTAACACATTTACTGATAACAGATTTAGCCATAGATGGGGATGTGACGTACATCTCTCAAGGTCAGTAAGTGTTAGCTCAAGGTTTATTATTAATGATTTTGATTATAACCATCGAATATTTCAAAATTCAAATTAGACTCATTTCCTTTTATTAATAACAGGTTTATTTTCAAAAGGAAATAAAATCATAAGAAATATGCTTCCTTTCTTGTAGGAACCTTCTTTATGAACTTACCTTATTAGAAATGGTTTATCTGAAAGGATCCTACTAATTATGAAGGTTGTATATTAGCCCCGTGATTACTTGAAGATTTTTGGCAAAGATAACATAGAACTTATTTAGATTTAAATCCATCCAGTTGACTAAGGATGCAAGTGAAGCAACGGTTAGTTGAAGAAATTGACTATTTAAGAAAGAGCAACAACATTTGTGAAGCAACGAGCATACACAAACTTTCAAAACATTTGAGCAATGTCTATATTCTTAAGAGTCATATTATTCTTATTGTGCCTTAGAAAGTGAAATCAATCTATTAAGAGAGAAATTGTTTTTGATTCTACATTTTGTTTTTTTGTGTGAGCTTTTAGAACCTTGTTATACACTTCAAATGTGGAAGGTTGGAGAACCTTGAAAAATATATACTCATAAGTTTGAAGAGGATCGTCAAATTACTACTTGATTTTATAGTGAAGCACTCAAGTTAGATACTTGGGGACTGGACGTAAGCTTGGGTTGTAAGCCGAACCAATATAAATCGACTGCATCCTTCTTCTCTCTCACACCTTATTTTTTATATTTCCACATTATATTTTGTGTGTATGTTCATTTTAGCAAGAGGCTCATTCATTTTTATAATAAGTCCCTTCAATTTTCAACCTGCTAATGATTTCTTTCATTTTAATAAGCACCTTCCTTTTTTTGTTTTCAACAGGATTTATACTTTAACAGCCTCTTGTTATTTAACAGGCTACTATCGTCTGACAAGGTACTATTGTTTTAATTTTTCATAGGCCCCTATCTTTACACTAATTAAAAGTAACTTGTGAAAAAAATTTTAAGTCACACACAATTCACCCCGCTCTTGCGTGTGTTTGCTTTATCATTTTGTATTAGAGTGAGATTTCACTTTTATTTTGTTTTACAACATGTGATAAATCATGGCAAACACCTTGAGAAGTTTTAAAGGACAATCCAATTCAAAGCCTCCTTAATTTAATGGAAAAACTACTTATGCTGGAAAGATAGAATGACCATATATCTCAAATCTATAGATATCGAAGTATGGCAAGCAATTAGAGTTGGAAATACAATTCCCACTTCCTATAACGTAAGAGTATAGACTGATGCTAATAGGAGAAATGCACAATTAAATGCTAAGGTAAAACATCATTTGATATGTGGATTGTCTCTAGAAGAATATGAAAAGATATCCTACTGCTTTATAAAAAAAAGAAATGTGGAACAAACTACAAGTCATGTTTGTAGCAACAAATGAGGTAAAGAAGCATAAAATAAGTCTTTTAGTGCATTAATATGAAACTATTGGCATGAAATAGGGAGAGACCATAGGTGAATTCTTCGGATGCTTCAATAACATCATCACGACCTTAAAGAATTTGGGAAAGATATAGCCTAATGACGAGCTCGTAACGAAGATTCTGAGGACACTATCAAAGCAATGGAGACCTAAGGTGACAGCTCTAGAAACAAAAAAGGATCTAGACACTATTTCACTCGACTATAAGGAAACCTAATGATCTATGAAACTGAACTTAGGCGAGATGAAGGGTCCTATTATAGAAAAGGAATGGCACTCAAAACAACTGATGAATCAAATAGTGATGAAGGTGACACTGAGTTGCAAATAGATGGAGATGACAAGTTCAAATTTATGGTCAGAAAATATGCCCACTTCAATAAAAAGAATATGATGAAAAAAAGAGAAGGAAATAAGAAAGCTGGAAACAACAGTTTCCTATCAAAAGGTAGCAGTAGCAATAACAACATATAAAACTATCAAATCATATGTTATCACTTTAAGAATCCCGGACACACAAGACCGTAATATCCTCTTCTTTAAAAGGAAAAGTTAGAAAATAGAAAATCCAGAAAGCAAGCGATAACTACAACCTGGTCAGATGAGGATTCTGAAATTTTTGAAGAAGAAGAGCCAGAAGAAGTCAACAATGTTTGCTTCATAGCTGAAACAGGAGACGATAAGGTATATTATTCTGAATTTAATATTGAAGTTGATGAATTTAAAAATGCATATCATGAATTTTATGATCAGTATAAGAGGTTGACAGTGAAGTATTTCAAAGAAGTTAAGAAGTCCAAGAGTAATGATGCATCTCTAAAGAGTAAGATTAAATCATTAGAATATGTTAATGAAAATTTGGTGACCAGGAATATGTCCCTTGAGGTTGAATATAAGAAAAAAGTTTCTGAAAAGGAAGTTCTGGAAGAAAGAGTAGCTTAGTTAGATAATACACTGCTAAAAATGATTACGATAAAGTGAGACAATCAAAAGAAAAAGTCACCGCCTTAGAGCTTGAAAAGGAGAAAAGTGCTAGAAAGATCTTATCTCTAGAAAAAGATCAAGAAAATTTCGTTAATGGAAGAAAGAATCTGATGCATTGCTTGGTAGTGGTTAATGCATTTTTGGTATAGCTGAAATATGGTATAATGAAAATAACAATATCAAGCCATACAAAAACTTCTTTGTTAAATCCAGCAGTAGCTAGAGCCAAAACAGCAGGAACCTACTAAGTGGCAAAAATCATAACAACTGTTATTCAATGTTCTGTGTGATTGTTGTGGTAAACATGGTCACATTAGTCATTCTTCTAATTTTTGTAAAAATAAATTATCTCAGATCTATGTTTAGAGACTGAAAGGTCAAACTAGTAACCCAAAAGGACCTAGAAAATTTTGGGTATCTAAAATGAGATAATGCTTTTTGTAGATATGTTTCAAAATGGAGACAAAGGAGAATCAATGGATAGTTAATAGTGGCTATTCTAGACACATGACAAGTGAAATATCACACTTCAACTACATTGAAAGAAAGGATGAAGGTAATGCTATCTTTGCAAATAAAAATAAAGCAAAGGTCATCAAAATTGGTAAAATTGGTGATTCTAACTCTACCTTTATTAATAACGTTCTCTTTGTTGATGTTTTGAAACATAACCTGCTGAGTGTGTGTCAGCTATATGACAAAGGTTACAAATTCATTTTCTATGCATCCCATTATGAAATTTTCGATACTCATAATGATAATATTGTGTTTGTTGGTCCTAGAAATGAGAATATATATTGTGCTCAACTAGAAGACATGTCCTTATAAAGTATTAAATGTTTTGTCTCTTTAGAAAAAGATTCATTCAAATGGAACATAAAATTTGGACATGCTAGCATGAGCATTCTATCAAAATTGTCCAAAAACGAGTTAGTAAGAGGACTACCAACCTTAAAGTTCGAAAGCAATTAGGTTTTGGGAGGCTTGTTTAAGAGGTAAACAAGTCAGAAACAATTTTCCTCTTAAAAATATTATGTCTACTAGCCAACCACTTGAACTTGTGCACATGGATTTATTCGGTCCCATTAAGACTAAAAGTTTTAGTGGTAAACATTACGATCTTGTTCTAGTAGATAATTGCTCCAAATTTACATAGGTTTGTTTCTTATCAAATAAGGATGATGCTTTTGAAGTGTTTAAGAAGTTTTGCAGAAAAAATCAGATAGAAAAAAGGTACCGCATCACTTTAATTTAGAGAGATCATAGAGGAGAATTTGATAAAAAAAATTTGAAGAATTATGTGACAACAATGGTATAACTCACAACTTCTCTTTTCCAAAGACGCCTCAGTAAAATGGAGTTGTAAAGAAAAAGAATAGAACTTTGGTTGATATAGCCAGGACCATACTGTGTGAAAGTGGACTACCTTATTGATACTGGGCAGAAGCATTATCCACGACATGTTATGTACTTAACAAATATCTCATAAGACTTATTCTGAAAAAGACCCCCTATAAGCTGTGGAAAGGAAGAAAACTAAATGTTGCTTACTTTCGAGCATTTGGCTGCAAGTATTTCGCTCTAAACAATGGAAAAGATAACCTTGGAAAGTTTGATACGAGATCAAATAAAACTATCCTCTTAGGCTACAATACCACTAGTAAAGTATTTATAGTATATAATAAAAGAACAAAGAAGATAGACGAATCGATACATATGGTAATTGATGAAGCACTACCTTCGACAACAACAACTGACTTAGATGATGAAGAGCATCCATTGGTACCTAAAAATACATTAAAGAATCAAACTACAACTATAATACCTTTAGAATTACAAAATCAAAAAAGCCCCTCTGAAGTTAGAACATAGCAGGTTCCTTCATCTCAGCAAGAGCCTATGCAATGAAAAATACCTAGAGAATGGGGAGGTCTTGATAAACATCAATATATTCTGTGAGATCCCTCTGAAATTCTAAGAACAAGATCATTGTTCAAGATCAAATTTGTTGCCCTCATCTCACAAATAGAACCAAAGACAGTTGAAGAGGCCCTTGGAGATGAAAACTAGGTTTCAACCATGAAAGATGAACTGAAACAATTTGATAAAAAAAGTCTGGAATCTAGTACCTTGTCCTCAAAACAAGTTAATCATTGGGACTCGGTGGGTATTTTGAAACAGACTTCATGAAAATGGTAAGGTAATAAGAAACAAAGCTAGATTTGTTGCTCAAGGTTACAATCAACAAGAGGTATTAATTTTGATGAAACTTATACACCCATTGCTAGATTGTAATCGACTAGAATTTTACTTGCCTTTCCATGCTATAGAAACTTCAAGCTGTTCTAAATAGATGTTAAAAGTGCATTCTTAAATGGTTACATTAACGAAGAAGTATTTATTCCCAGGTTTTGAAGATGAAAACCATCCAGATTATGTGGTGAAGTTAACCAAAGCTCTGTATGGTTTAAAGCAGGCTCCTAGAGCATGGTATGAGAGGTTAAGTAACTTTCTGCTTGAGAATAACTTTGAAAGAGGAAAGGTCGACAAAACCTTATTTATTAAGAGAAAGGAGAATGATTTACTCATAGTGCAGACATATGTTAATGACATAATATTTGGTGTTACTAATCCATCCTTCTGTGAAGAATTCTCAACATTAATGTAAGGGTAGTTTGAAATAAGCATGATGGGAGAACTATCATTATTTCTCCAATTACAAATCAGACAAATTAAAAAAGGAATCTTCATTATCCAAGACAAATAAATAAAGTAATTCATCAAGAAATATCATTTTGAGAATACCAAACTAATGGGTACTACCATGTACACTGGAACTAAACTGATAAAGACGAAAAAGGTAAAGCTATGGATGAGACAAAGTATAGAGGAATGATTAGATCACTGCTATATCTTACAAGCTTAAGACCAGACATTATGCTTAGTGCATGTCTTTGTGCACGCTTTCAATCAAATCCAAAAGAAATCCACCTTCAAGCAGCTAAAAGAATCTTTCGATACTATATATTTTAGACTATAGTATCCAAAAACTGATTCATTTGACATAGTGGGCTATTGTGATGCAGATTATGCAAGTGATAAAGTCTATAGAAAAAGCACTAGTGGTCACTGTTAATTTCTTGGAGGATGTTTGGTATCTTAGTCCTATAAGAAGCAAAATTGCACAACACTTTCAATAACTGAAGTAGAATACATAGCAACTGTCAGCTATTGTGCTCAAATCCTATAGATGAAGCATTAACTACAGGATTTTTCTCTAAACTTTTCTCATATTCCTATATTATGTGATAATACGAGTGTTATAAATCTTTTTTGAAATCCTATTCATCATTCTAGAACTAAGCATATTGAAATCAAACATCATTTTCTTAGAGATCATATTTTAAAAGGAACCACTGATCTTTTGCATGTTAATATTGAGAATCAAGTAGCTGACATTTTCACCAAGTCACTCTCTAAAGATAGATTTTGTGTGTTTAGAAAAGAGCTAGGTATGTGCAAACTCTCTGATATTATTTCTACATAAATATTCTCTGCTGCTTGTCTTTTCCTTTCTTTTAGCAAGCTCCTTCTATTCTGATTTTGTAGAAACTCTCTCTTTGTTTAGTAGGCCCTTTCTAGTTTAGAAGGCTCCTTCATTTTAGAAAGCTCCTCTTCTTTTTAGAAGGCTTCTCTCCGGTTGACATTCTAAGTGACACGTGTCCTAAAAATAGGAAGTCATTAATGGCGCATTTCAGCCTTTTTCAAAAAAGCGCGTGCAGTCTGACAAACTAAGTATGTGTCTGTCAGAAGATACACAACCAATTACGCTTCCTCTTCTGGCCTATACGTCTACTCATCCTCTCATGAGATCAACGCTCAGGAATCACTTAGTATACCCTAAGTAAACTTCTCGCGTCTTCTTTGTTATTCTCTCTACTCCCTAACTCTTGCATTACCTCTTGTTTGCTCTCTCAAACTTCACCAAGCTCACCTACAATCGCAAGAACAAAATCAAAAGGACAGAAGAAATTTTTGGCCTCAACTTCTAGCCATGGCCAAACACCTCGTCATGAACAAACCTTTGCTTTTGATTCCTTGTCTTTGTCTCCCATATTAGGCCCTCTAGACACTACTACCGAACCTGTCTCTGTCTCCTCAAAGCTCAAAACTTCAAACATACCCAGTCAGGTTAGGAAAAGGAAGATTGTTGCTCTGTTGTCTCTAGATTATCCTGATTCCTCTTCAAAGCAATATGCTTCTGACTCAAAAGAAGAAGAAGAAGAAGAAGAAGAAGAAGGAAAGAAAAGGGAGAAGAAAAGAAAGAAGAAAGTGAAGAAGAAGAAGAAGAGATTTTCAGTAAGGGAGAGTTACTAAAAAATGTGAGATTCCATTTACATATTCTCTCCCTACCCATTCCTACTCCAAAAACTTCTGAAATTCCTAAACCTGATCCTAAAGAGAAGAAAGTGGCTGAAGTGCACTGGGTAATTAATGACAATAGCTCAGATGAAGAACCTTCTCGGTTGGAAAGAAAATCATGGACCAGAGGAAATGTTATAAAACAAGCTTCAAAAAATGAAACTGCTGAGGCAAAAGAAAAAGAAAGAGAATCAAAGAAAAGAAAAAGGAAAGAAATAAGAAAGGCAAAGAGCCTTTGGTTGAAGAAAATATTAAAGATGCCATTACAAGGAATGAGTTATTCCTCGAAGAGGCATTATTCGAAGAAATCCAAATCCTTAAAGACAAAAGAACAAAATCAAAGAAAATAACAATTCTTCAAAAGGGAAAAGATTTAGCACCAGTGAAGTTATTCCAGTCAATGGAGGCTGAAGCAAGATACAAGATGCACTACAAGAAAAGAAAGGTGGTAGCAAGATGCATCTTGCCTCCCCATCTATTTGATGATATAGGTATTCCCATCACTCCTTATTTTTTTATTGTTGTTTGGGAGAATTTCTTAAGCCTGGACAAAACTGTGTGATGAATTGGTCAAATGTTTTTACACATATATGAGAAAGGAAGAAATTGATGGGAAGCTGGCAACCATCTCTTGGGTACGCAATTGCAAGATTTTGGTTACAAAAGAAATCTAAGGAAACATTTTGAGTGCAGTTCCTAAAGGTAGGACAGAGCTTCCTTGTCATAAGTGGGACATTGCTGACATTGATCTGGGAGAAGTAGTGAACTTCATTTGTATGAATACTGAAAATGCCCATGAAGAGAGACCCCGGTGCAGACACTTAGGCCTTCTGCTAAGATGCCTTGCATCTATTTCAGTTGCCTCCATTTTTCCAAAGAGTTGTTCAGTAGAGAGGTGTAGTCTTCTAGACACATATATGGTTTACAATTTGTTAAAGGGTAATAAAGATGAATCTCCCGACAATGATCTTGAAGTTCGTGGTAGACAAGGAAAATCACAAGAACATAACTGGTGGTCTACCTTACGGAATGTTGTTGACTAAGATTTTTGCATATTTTGGAGTGTTGTTTGATAACTTGAATTGGTATGAACCATCAAAGTTTCATTATTCTATTCCTTAACAATTTGGTTACAAGATGAAAGACAACGTGTGGGTTGAAAAGAAGTCAGAAAGAGTTGCAAGTATCTTGAATCCAACCCCACAAAAGTCAACTTCTGTTCCACTCCAAAGCACAAATGACCTAATCTTGCAACAATTGAGGGACATTCGCTCTAATCAGGATCAAATACGCGAACAAATTGACAACCTCCAAAACCAAGTCAAGGATTTGCAAATTCTCCTTAGGAAAACTCCTCACTGACTACATCAATTGATATCTTCTAATCATATTACATTATTTTTATTTCACTTCCTCCCTGTACTATTATTTTTAATCATAATAAAGGGGGAGAGTTTATGTTGATATTTTTTTTCTGCATATATGATGATATAATGCATATTTCTCAATGTTGTTCAATGAATATTTCTCAATGCTACCTCGATTATGTATGTAATTGATTATGCTATTGAACTTGTGAAAATCTGTGATATATAAACGATAGATTCTTTTCTTACGAGACAGGCTCCTTCTAATTATGTCTAAACATAAAAAAAAGTTACAGGTATCTTTCAAAATCATCTATTATCTTTTTAAATTTTGAAATATATATCTATTATTGCTTGTAATCATCAAAAAGGGGGAGATTTTTAGCTTCAGGTTTATTATTAATGATTTTAATGATAACTAAATAATATTTCAAAATTCAAATTTGACGTATTTCCTTCTATTGCTATTGGGTTTATTCTCAAAAGGAAATAAAAATCATAAAAATATGCTTCCTTTCATTCAGAAACCTTCTTTATAAACTTCACTTATTGGAAATGGTTTATCTGAAAGGATCATACTATTTGTGAAGGTCGTATATTAGCCCCGTGATTACTGGAAGGTTTTTGGCAAAGATGACATCGAAGTTGTTCAAATTTAAATCCATCCAGTTGATTAAGGATGCAAGTGAAGCAACGGCTAGTTGAAGAGATTGACTATTAAAGAAAGAGAAAAAGCACTTACAAAGCAACGAGCATACACAGACTTTCGAAAATTTGAACAGCTTCTATATTCTTAAGAGTCATATCATTATTATTATACCTTAGAAAGTGAAATCACTCTATTAAGAGAGAAATTGTTTTTTATTCTACATTTTGTTTTTCTGTGAGCTTTTAAAAGCTTGTTATACAATTCGAGTATACAAGATTAGAAAACCTTGAAAAATATATACTTATAAGCTTGAAGAGGCTTGTCAAATTATATATTTGATTCTATAGTGAAACACCCAAGTTGGATACTTAGGGACTGGACGTAGGCTTGGGTTGTAAGCCAAACCAGTATAAATCAATTGTGTCCTTCTTCTCTCTCTCTCTCCTTATCTTTTGTATTTTCAAATTATATTATATAGGTGTTCATTCCCTTCACTTTTATAATAGGTCCCTTCTGTTTTCAACCTACTGACAGTTCTTTTCATTTTAACAGGTACCTTCCTTTTGATTGTTTTTAACAGGACTTATACTTTAGCAGGCTTTTGTCGTTTAACAGGATATTATCGTTTGACAGGCTCATATTGTTTTAATTTTTAATAGGTATCTGTCTTTATACTAATTGAAAGTAACTTGCGAAAAAAATTTTAAGTCACACGCAATTCACCCCCCTCTTGCGTGTGTTTGTTTTATCAGTAGCATCCGACATTTTTCTGAACTCGGATATCACCCATGTCGAATATCTTAGTAGAGCTTTGATTTCCCATCTTGAAGCTCCTAAAATCTTCACTCTTGTAGATTAAGAAGTACTCTTTTTTGGAACACAAAGATAAGGTGCTCCCGTGTCGATCAACCATTCTAAACCAACATTGTTGACACGAAAACATTGATTGGTTACACAAACTAGTGTCACATCATCATCCGTACTTGAAACAGTCACAGTTGTACTCTTATCATCATGATCATCCTCATCCTAATGAGCTTCCTTTTTCTAAATCTTCTTCCACTTATAGCCTAACTTTTTAATGTGTCTTAACTTATCGAAATAGTAGCACGTCTTTATGTTTTTGTCACCTTTAAACTTTGAACTATTTTTAGACTTGCCACGACCAATGGGACCCTAACTTTTGTTCCTCCCTCTGCTTTCTACCATGAAAGCCTGCACATTGTCAACTTCAATCTCCTTTCTTCTTATTTCTTCATTTAGCATACTCTCTTTGATTACATCCGAAGAGAGCACACGTTCAGAAGCTGAGTTGCTAATTGTCACTACTAACGTTCCCCAGCTATCCAGTAATGAACTCAGATGGAACAGAGTTTGGAGGTCATCATAAAAAATGATCTTCATTGTAGTTAGTTTGTTGATTATATCGTAGAAATCACTTAGATGCTTCTACACTGATTTTCCGGCCTTCAACTTCAAGTTCATAAGCTTCTTAATCAAAAAAGCCTTGTTCTGAGCAGTCTTTCTTTCATACAGACCTTCTTACTTCTTCTATAGCTCAAAAGGATCTTTTTCTTGAGACACATGATTGAATATGCTAATATCAATCCATTGCCTTATAGTAACCAAAGTTCTCCACTTCATCTTTTCCCATTCTTTGTCCAACATCTTTTCAGGTTTTAAAGGAACATCATACTTTACACCTCTGTGCACATCATTAGGATTAAAGAGATCCTTGCAATACAAAAGTTCCTCAATCATGGGCCTTCATATCAAGTAATTTGATGATGTTAACTTAACCATAGAGTTGTTTTCACCTTTCATTATGTTGGCTTTGATCTTGTTGGGAGAAAAATAACACAAAAAATGGCAACAACAGAACAATACGAGAATAAGAAACTAAACGAGGAAACAAACACTAATATTTAACGTGGAAAACTCCTCAATTTAGAGGGATAAAATCATATGGTAAACTGACAAATAAATCCACTAAATTCAATAAGGATTTATAGAAAAAGTTGTCTAACAAAGTTTCATTATTGAAATCAAAGTTGATATCACAATCAACAAACTCTCAAACTAATCCCAAAAACAATCAAACAAGAATAAGAATCTAACATTCTGTGTCCTCTCTCTATTTTTTTTCTCACTTTTGGATGTTGTGACAACAATCACTATCTCTTCTCTATCTTATATATGGATCAAGACTCTAATGAGCTATTTATAGGCTCCTCTAGCTTACAATTGATAATCCTAATTGAACTAAACAAACTAGATCATATCATATCCTAATCAGATTACATCACATTATCCAATAAGATAATATTCCTATCTAAATTGGACTCTATCTGATATAATTTATCTACATCACAACTAAAGATTATATTTAACCTACCTATCTATAAAGATCTTCACTATCTTGAGATGATTCTCTCACGTGATCTTCAGTTGATGTCTATCTACTTTAATCTTATCCACCACATCATCCAAAATTTCAAAATAGAGTTAGATACTCAACAAAATGGACATTAATTAGTTATCTTATAAGACCACTGGTGATTGGCTATTTTTCAATGCAGTTAACAGCTATCCAATTTGTCGCTTAGACAGGAGGACTTGGCTTAGGTGTAATATAGAAAGCAATCACGAGCTTTGTTGAAGTTTCAACAACCGAAAATTGATTCAATACTCCTTTTTAGGTTTCTTTTAGTATGAAAAGCAATCTGAACCTCGATATCCTTAAGACAATTTGGACTTGTTTATGTTAGCTTTAATGTTGATCAAGTGGTAAGACTTTTGTATATACTCGCATTTTCCAATAAAAAATTATGGTAAGACAAGTAGAATTGTCCAAGAATGCAAAGAGGAGCCAACTTTTGAGTTAACTGTATGCTGTCTTACACCCTGTTTGGAACAATAGGAATTGAATTCAATGTTGGAATTGAATTTAATTCCTATGTTTGGAACTGAAAGAAACAAAAGAATTGAATTCAATTCTTTAATTACAACTAACCAGCTTCAGTAATTGAATTCTTGCTAAAAATCACAAGAATTCAATTACATTCTCGTTCTAACCGAAGCTTTTTAACGTTAGAAAATTATCTTCCCACAATACCCTTATTTCTCTCTTCAACAAAGCCCTTATTTCTCTCTTCAACGCAGCCCTCACTTCTCTAGCCCTCATTTCAACGCAGCCCTCACTTCCCCAGCCCTCACAACTTATCTTCTTCAACTGATCTCCAGCGCTCACTTCTTCAACTTAATTACAATACCCAGGTTTTGTAACTTTTGGCTCTATTTTGTTGCCTCTTCAATTCCAGTTTATTCCGTTTTCTTTTTTATCAACCACAAGGAAGGATTGACAATTTTCCAGCTCTCACTTCTGTGTTGTTGGCTCTGTGTTGTTGGCTATTTCTTTGTTTTCTATTGAATACCAACTTTTCCAATATTGGCCTACTTGATACTTTCTAGAATTTCAGAAACATTTTTCAAGATGCAGTGGGGTGTGTACTTTCTAGAATTTCAGTTAACATTTTTCAAGATGTAGTGAGGGTGGGCTTCTCACATTGAGTTATAATCTTCTTTTGCTTACTATTTATTGATTCTCACATTGAGTTATAATCTCCTTTTGCTTACTATTTATTGATTCTTTCTGATAATCAATTCGCACTTTCAAATCTAATCAACTAATAATATAATGTATTTTTAATTAATCCAAACAGGAAACTGAGATTCTGTTTGCTTTGTTCATTGACATTTATTGTAGATTTGCGATTTTAATCTCTTCAGGGTTTAATTCCTCCAGCTAAACTTTTGCTTACAATTGCAGGGACATTATTTTTGGGATTTTGGCCATTGATACTTGGAACGTTGGCATTCTTTTGTGATCTCTACTTTGTAAGTTATCTTAACATTCTTAAATGTGTTTCATGCTTTTTTGCTTATGTTTCACAGGGCCAAGTGC
>JAOQMS010003891.1:3447-17374 GCA_027563885.1 Erythroxylum longipes
GAAATTAGCCAGTGGCACAACCACTGGGCACCTTCGATGAGAAAGCAACAAGTTGACATGGTCAATGGGCACTTTCAATACGGAAAACAACCTGTTGACATAGTCACTGGGCTCTTTCAGTAAGTAAATAGCTCATTGTAATGATCATTGGGTAACTTTGGTGAGAAAACAACCCATTGAAATGGTCACTGAGTAGCTTCAATGAGAAAACAAGTTGGCATGGTCATTAGGAACCTTTGACGAGCAAAACAACCCTTTAACATAGTTACTGGGCACCTTCGGTGAGCAAAACAAGCAGTTCGCATCATCACTGGTCACCTTCGGTGAGGAAAACAACTCGTTGACACAGTCGTTGCACATTTTTATGAGAAAATTGCAAATTGGAATAGCATTTGGGCGCCTTCGGTGAGAAAAAACTAGTTGACATGGTCGCTGGGCACCTTCGGTGAGTAAAACAACCCTTTCACATTATCGGTGGGCTCCTTCAGTGAGAAAACAACCCATGAGCACAACTTTGGTGGGGAAAATAGCCCGTTGGCATAGATAATGCTCACCTTCGGTGAGAAAATAGTTCGTGGGCACATCTTTGGTGGGAAAAACAACTAGTTGGCATGGTCAATGGGAATTTTCGGTGAGCAAAACAACCTGTTGACACAGTCACTGGGCACTTTCAGTAAGTAAATAGCCCATTGTAACGATCGCTAGGCATCTTTGGTGAGAAAACAAACCATTCAAATGGTTAATGGGTAGCTTCAATGAGAAAACAACAAGTTGGCATGATTGTTGGGCACCTTTGATGAGGAAAACCAACCTCTGGCATGGTTGTTGGGCACTTTCTGTGAGCAAAACAACCAGCTAGCATAATCGTTGGGCACCTTCGGTGAGGAAAATAACTCATTTACAGGGTTGCTGAGCATTTTCAGCGAGAAAATTGCCCATTGGCACGGTTTATAGGCACCTTCAATGGTAAACCAACTAATTGACTTGGTCACTGGGCACCTTCAATGAGCAAAACAACACATTGGCACATCTTTAGTGCGCAAAACAATTTGTTAGCATTATTGCTGGGCACTTTCTGTGAGCAAAACAACCAGTTGGCATGATCGCTAGGCACCTTCGGTGATGAAAACAACCCATTGACGCAGTCACTGGGCACTTTTGATAAGAAAATTGCCCATTAGTTTGGTCGATGGGCACCTTCTATGAGAAAAAAATTAGTTGAAATGGTTGATTGGCACCTTCAGTGAGGAAAACAACCCACTCACATAGTCCCTGGCACTTTTAGTGAGAAAACAACCTTTTGCCACATCTTTGGTGGAAAAAATAGTTTGTTAGTATGGTTGATGGATACCTTCAATGAGAAAATTGTTTTTGGGCACATCTTTGGTGGGTGAAACAGCCAGTTGGCTTTGTTGCTGGGCACCTTCGATGAGCAATACAAATCTTTGACAAAGCCATTAGGCACTTTCAGTGAGTAAACAACCTATCATAACAATCCTTGGGCACATTTGGTGAGAAAACAACCCATTGTAACAGTCACTTGGTAGCTTAGATGAGAAAACAACCATTTGGCATGGTCGTTAGACACCTTCGGTGAGGACAACAAACCTTTGGCATAGTTTTCGGGCACCTTCTATGAGCAAAACAACCAACTAGCATGATCACTAGGAACCTTTGGTAATGAAAACAACCCACTGACAGTGTTGTTGGGCACTTTTGATAAGAAAATTGGCCATTGGTGCGATCGATGGGCACCTTTTATGAGAAAAAAAAGTAGTTGAAAAGGTCACTTGGCACCATCAGTGAGCAAAACAACTCGTTCACACAGTCGCTGGGTTCTTTCAGTGAGAAAACAAAATAGCCAGCTGGTATGGTTGATGGGCATCTTCGATGAGAAAACAGTCAGTGGGCACAACCTTGGTGGGCAAAACAACAAGTTGGTATGGTACTGGCACCCTCAGTGTGCAAAAAAAATCATTGACACAGTCACTGGGCACTTTCGGTGAGTAAATAGCCCATTGTAATGGTCGCTAGGCACTTTTGGTCAGAAAATAGCCTATATAACGGTCACTAGGCAATTTTGATGAAAAAACAACCACTTGGCATGATCGTTAGGCACCTTCGGTGGGCAAAACAATCCCTTGACATTGTTTTTATGCACCTTTGGTTAGCAAAACAACTAGTTGGCATCATCGTTGGGCATCTTTGGAGAGGAAAACAACTCGTTGATATAGTCACTAGGAATTTTCGATTGGAAAATGGCCCATTGGCATAGTCACTAGGCACCTTCGCTAATAAAACAACAGGTTGACATGGTCGCTGGGCACCTTTGGTGAGCAAAACAACCCCTTCACACAGTCATTGGGCACTTTCAGTGAGAATACAACCCAATGGAACATCTTTGGTGGGTAAAACAACCCGCTGGCATGGTTGCTGAGCACCTTCGGTGAGAAAATAGTTCACGGGCACATCTTTGGTTGGAAAAACAACTAGTTGGTATGGTTGACGGCCACCTTCGGTGAGCAAAACAACCTGTTGATACAGTCACTGAGCACTTTCGATTAGTAAATAGCTCATTACAATGATCGTTGGGCACCTTTTGTGAGAAAACAACCCATTGAAATGGTTGTTGGGTAGCTTCGATAAGAAAACAAGAAATTGGCATAGTCGTTGGGCACCTTCGATGAGAAAGACCACCCTTCGGCCTAGTTGTTGGGCATATTTGGTAAGCAAAACAACCCATTCGCATAGTTGTTAGGCATCTTCGGTGAGCAAAACAATCAGTTGGCATGATTGCTGGGCACCTTCTGTGAGGAAAACATCTTGTTGACACATTCGTTAGGCACTTTTGACGAGAAACTTGCACATTGGCACAGCCTATTGGCACCTTCGGTAAGAAAAAACTAGTTTATATAGCCGCTAGGCACCTTTGGTGAGTTAAACAACCACTTCACATGGTCGGTGGGAACCTTCAGTGGGAAAATAACCCATGGGCACATCTTTGGTGCAAAAAAAAACCAGTTGGCATGGTCAATGGGCACCTTTGATGAGTAAAACAAACCGTTAACACGACCACTAGGCACTTTCGGTGAGTAAACAGCCCATTATAACAGTCGTTGGGCACCTTTGGTGAGAAAACAACCTATTGTAACGATCATTGGGCATCTTCGATGAGAAAACAACCAGTTGGCATGGACGTTTTTCACCTTTTGTGAGGAAAACAACCCTTTGGCATAGTTGCTGGACACCTTCGGTAAGGAAAAAACCTTTGGTGTAGTTGCTAGGCACCTTCGAGTAGCAAAACAACCAATTGGCGTGATCACTAGCACCTTCAGTGAGGAAAATAACTCGTTGACACAGTCGTTAGGTATTTTTGATAAGAAAATTACCCATTGGCACAGTCCCTGGGCACAATAGGAAAACAACTAGTTGACATGGTCACTGGGCTTTTATGGTGAGCAAAACAACCCTTTCAGATGATCACTGGGCATTTCATTGAGAAAACAACCTATTAGCACATTTTTTATGCACAAAACAATTCGTTGGCATGGTTGCTGGGCAGTTTCGATGAGAAAATAGTTTGTTAAGAAAACAACTAGTTGGCAAGGTCGTTGGGCACCTTTGGCAAGCAAAACACGTTGGGCGCCTTTAGTGAGAAAAAACACATATTAATGGTCACTGGGCACCTTCGGTGAGAAAATAGTTCGTGGGCACATCATTGGTGGGAAAAACAAATAGTTGGCAATGTCGATGGAACTTTTGGTCAGCAAAACAACCTATTGAAATAGTCACTGGGCACTTTCGGTGAGTAAATAGCCCATTGTAACAATCGCTGGGCACCTTTGGTGAGAAAACAACCTATTGAAACGGTCACTGGGTAGCTTCGATAAGAAAACGACAAGTTGGCATGGTCGTTAGGCACCTTTGATGAGCAAGACAACCCTTCGGCCTAGTTGCTGGTCACATTTGGTACGTAAAACAACCCATTGGCATAGTTGCTAGGTGCCTTTGGTGAGCAAAACAATCAGTTGGCATGATTGCTGGGCACCTTCGGTAGGGAAAACAACTAGTTGACAAAGTCGTTGGGCATTTTTAATGAGAAACCTGCACATTGGAATGGTCTCTGGGCACCTTCAGTGAGAAAAAACTAGTTAACATGGTCACTGGGCATCTTCGTTGAGCAAAACAACACTTTATAAAGTTGGTGGGCAATTTTACTGAGAAAACAACGCATGGGGACCTTTGGTGAGAAAAACAACCCTTTGGCATAGTTGTTAGGCACCTTCAGTGAGAAGACAACCAGTTGGCATGATCCCTGAGCACCTTTGGTGGGCAAAACAACTCGTTGACACAGATTTTAGCCACTTTTGATGAGAAAATTGCCCATTGACACAGCCACTGGGCCCGTTGGGCACCTTCAGTGCGAAAAAACTAGTTGACATGGTCGCTGGGCACTTTTGCTGAGCAAAACAACCCCTTTATAAAGTTGGTGGGTAATTTTAGTGAGAAAACAACCTATGGTCACATCTTTGGTGGGTAAAACAACCCACTCGCGTGCTTGTTGGGAACCTTTGGAGAGAAAACAATCCGTTGGCATGGTCGCTAGGCACATTCGGTGAGCAAAACAAACCGTTGACGCAGACACTGGGCACTTTTGGTGAGTAAACAGCCCATTGTAACGGTCATTGGGCACCTTTGATGAGAAAACAAACTATTGTAATGGCTGTTGGGCACCTTTGGTAAGCAAAACAACATGTTGACATAGTTGTTGGCCACCTTCGGTGAGCCAAACAACCAGATGCTATGATCACTAGGCACCTTCGGTGAGGAAAACAACCTCTTAACACATTCGCTGTGCATGTTCGGTGAGAAAATAGCTAATTATAACTATCACTGGGCAGCTTTAATGAGAAAACAACCCTTGGCATAGTCGTTGGCCACCATCGATGAGCAAAACAACTAGTTGGCAAGATTGTTAGGCACCTTCGGTGAGGAAAAGAACCCATTGATACAATTGTTGGGCACTTTTTGTGAGTAAACAACCCATTGTAATGGTTGCTGGGTACCTTTGGTGAGAAAAAATGCATTGTAATGATCATTGGGTAGCTTTGTTGAAAAAACAACTAGTTGGCATGGTCGTTGGACACCTTCGGTGAACAAAATAAACCTTTGACATAGTTACTGGGCACGTTGGGTGAGCAAATAATTAGCTGGCATGATCGTTGGACACCTTCGGTGAGGAAAACAACCTGTTTACACTGTTGTAAGGCACTTTCGATGAAAAAATTACCCACTGGCATGATCGTTAGGCACCTTATGTGAGAAAAAAACTAGTTGACATGGTCACTGTGCACCTTCGGTGAGCAAAACAACTCGTTCACACAATCTCTAGGCACTTTGGTTGAGAAAACAACCTATTGCCACATCTTTGGTGGGCAAAACAGCCCGCTAGCATGGTTGACGGGTACCTTGGATGAGAAATAGTTAGTGGGCACATCCTTGGTGGGCAAACCAACCAGTTAACATGGTTGCTAGGACCTTCGATGTGCAAAACAAATCTTTGACACAGTCACTGGGAACTTTCGGTGAATAAATAGCCCATTGTAACAATTGCTAGGCGCCTTTGGTTAGAAAACAACCCATTGTAACAGTTACTAGGTAGCTTCAATGAGAAAACAACCAGTTGGCATGGTCATTGCGCACCTTCGGTGCGCAAAGTAAACTCTTGGCATAGTTGTTGGGCACCTTCGGTGAGCAAAACAACCAGTTTCCATGATCGCTGGGCACGTTTGGTGAGGAAAACAACCTGTTGATATGATCGCTGACAATTTTCGATGGGAAATTTGTCAATTGGCATGGTCATTAGGTATTTTTGGTGAGAAAACAACTAGTTGATATGGTCGTTGTGCACCTTCGGTGAGAAAAATAACCCGTTCACACAGTCACTGTGCACTTTCGGTGAGAAAACAACCCATTGACACATCTTTCGCAGGCAAAACAACACGCTGGTATGGTTTTAAGGCACCTTCGGTGAGAAAACAGATTGTGGGAACATCTTTGGTGGGCAAAACAATCAGTTGACATAGTCGCTGGACAAGTTCGGTGAGAAAATAGCCCACTGTAATAGTTATTACACATCTTCAATGAAAAAACAACCAATTGGCATGATCACTAGGCACCTTTGGTGAGCAAAACAACCCACTGATATAGTCATTAGGCACTTTTGGTGAGTAAACAACCCATTGTAATGATCACTGGGCACCTCTGGTGAGAAAACAACCTATTGAAACAGTCATTGGGTAGCTTCGATAAGAAAACAACAAGTTGGCGTGGTCGTTAGGCACCTTCGATGAGCAAATCAATCCATTCACATAGTCGACGAGCACTTTCAAAGAGAAAACAACCTATTACCAAACCTTCGGTGGGCAAATTGCCCACTAGTATGGTTGATGGCTACATTCGGTGAGAAAACAGTCCGTGGGCACATCCTTTACAGGTAAAACGACCAGCTGGCATCGTTGCTGGTGGCTTTTGGTGAGTAAAACAAATCATGGACATAGTCACTAGGCACTTTGGGTGAGCAAATAGCCCATTCCAAGTGTCACTGGGCATAGAAAACACCCATCGTAACGTTCACTGGGTAGCTTCGATGGGAAAATAACCAGTCAGCATGGTCGTTAGGCACCTTTGGTCAGCAAAACAACCCTTTGGCATCGGTGCTGGGCACCTTGGGTGAGCAAAACAACCAATTGTCATGATCACTGGGCATGTTTGGTGAGGAAAACAACCTTTTGGCACAATCGTTGCGCACTTTTGCTGCAAAAATTGGCCATTGACACGGCCGCTGGGCACGTTTGATGAGAAAACAACTAGTTGATATGGTCCCTTTGCACCTTTGGTGAACAAAACTACCCGTTCACACAGTTGCTAGGCACTTTCAATGAGAAAACAACCCATTGCCACATCTTTGGTGGGCAAAACAACCCACTAGCATGGTTGATGGCTACCTTCGGTGGGTAAACAATCTGTGGCACATCTTTGGCAGGCAAAACAAATCGTTGGCATGGTTGCTGGGGACTTTTGGCGAGAAAAACAAATCATTGACATAGTCACTGGGAGCTTTAGGTGAGCAAATAGCCCATTTTGACGGTCGCTAGGCACCTTTGGTTAGAAAACAACCCATTGTAACGGTCACTGGGCAGCTTCGATGAGAAAACAACCATTTGACATGGTCGTTGGGCACCTTTAATGAGTAAAACAACCCTTTGGCATAGTTGCTGGGCACCTCGAGTGAGCAAAACAACCAGTTGGCATGATCACTAGGCACCTTTGGTGAGGAAAACAACCCAGTGGCACAATCACTGGGCACTTTCGTTGAGAAAACTAGTTAAGATGGTCGTTAGGCATCTTTGGTGATAAAAACAACCTGTTCACATAGTCGCTAGGCACTTTTATTAACAAAACAACCATTTGGCACATCTTTGGTTGGCGAAACAACCCACTGGCGTGATTGCTAGGCACCTTCGATGAGAAAACAGTTCGTGGGAACATCTTTGGTAGGAAAAACAACAAGTTGGCATAGTCGATGGGCACTTTTGGCTAGCGAAACAACCTACTGACACAGTCACTAAGGACTTTCGATGAGTAAATAGCCCATTATAAGGGTCGCTGGGCACCTTTGACGAGAAAACACGCATTGTAATGGTCGCTTGTTAGCTTCGATGAGAAAACAACCAGTTTACGTGGGTGTTTTTCACCTTTGGTGAGGAAAACAACCCTTTGGTATAGATGCTGGGCACCTTTGGTGAGTAAAAAACCTTTGGCGTAGTTGTTGGGCAACTTTGGTGAGGAAAACAACCATTTGGCATGATTGCTAAGCACCTTTGCTGAGGAAAATAGCTCGTTGACACAGTCATTAGGCATTTTCGATGAGAAAATTGCCCATTGGCACGGTCGTTGGGCACCTTCAGTGGGAAAACAACTAGTTCACATGATCTTTGGTCACTTTTAGTGAGCAAATCAACCTAGTCATAAAATCGCTGGGCATTTTCATTTAGAAAACAACCTATTGGCACATCTTTAGTGCATAAAATAATTAGTTGGAATGGTTGTTGGACAGGTTCACTGAGAAAACTGTTTGTTGAGAAAATAACCAGTCGGCATGGTCGCTGGGCATCTTTGGTGAGGGAAACAACCTATTGACACAATCGCTGGGTACTTCACTAAGAAAATTGGCAATTGGCTCAGCCGCTAGGCACCTTTTATGAGAAAACAACTAGTTGACATGGTCGCTGGGCACCTTTGGTGGGTAAAACAACCTGTTCACACAGTTGCTAGGCACTTTCATTAACAAAACAACCAATTGACACATCCTTGGTGGGTAAAACAATTCACTGGCATGACTACTAAACAACTTCAGTGAGAAAACAGTTTGTGGGTAGATCTTTAGTGGAAAAAACAATAATTTGGCATGGTCGATGAGCAGTTTTAGCGAGCAAAACAACTTGTTGACACAGTCACTGGGCACCTTCAGTGAGTAAACAGTCCATTGTAAGGGTCGCTGGGCACCTTTGGGGAGAAAACAACATATTGTAATGGTCACTTGGCATCTTTGATGAGAAAAAAACTAGTTGGCATGGTCGTTGGACACGTTCGGTGAGGAAACAACTAGCTGGCATGAACATTGGACACCTTCGGTGAGGAAAGAAACACGTTGATAGAGTTGCTAGGCACTTTTGATGAGAAAATTGTCCATTGGCACGGTCGCTGGGCACCTTTTGTGAGAAAAAAACTAGTTGACATAGTCGTTAGGCACCTTTAGTGAGCAAATCGATCCATTCACACAATCATTGAGCACTTTTAGTGAGAAAACAACCTATTGGTACATCTTTGGTGGGCAAAACTGCCCGCTAGCATGGTTGATGGCTACCTTCATTGAGAAAACAGTCCGTCGGCAAATCCTTTGCGGGTAAAACAACTAGTTTGCAAGGTTGCTGGGCACTTTTTGTGAGCAAAACAAATCATGGACACAGTCACTGAGCACTTTGGGTGAGCAAATAGCCCATTCTCAGGCTCGTTGGGCATCTTTGGTGAGAAAACAGCCCATTGTAACGATCACTGGCTTGCTTTGATGAGAAAAGAACCAGTTGGCATGGTAGTTGGGCACCTTTGGTTAGCAAAACAACCCATTGGCATAGTTGCTGGACACTTTCTGTGAGCAAAACAACCAGTTGGTATGATCACTGACCACCTTTGGTAAGGAAAACAACCCATTGAAACAATTGCTAGGCACTTTCACTCCAAAAATTAGCCATTAGCACAGCTGCCTGGCACCTTCGGTGAGAAAACAACTAGTTGACATTGTCCCTATGGCTGTTTTGGTGAGAAAAGCAACCCGTTCACAAAGTCGTTGGGCACTTTCAGTGAGAAAACAACCTATTGCCATATATTTGGTGGGAAAAACAACCGACTAGCATGGTTGATGGCTACCTTCGGTGAGTAAACAATCCGTGGCACATCCTTGGCAGGCAAAACAACTAGTTGGCATAGTTACTGGGCACTTTCGGTGAGCAAAACAAATCGTTGACACAGTCAATGGGCACTTTGGGTGAGCAAATAGCCCATTATAACGGTCGTTGGGCACCTTTTGTGAGAAAACAACCCATTGTAATGGTCACTGGGCAACTTTGATGAGAAAACAATCACTCGGCATGGTCGTTGGGTATATTTGATGAGCAAAATAACCCTTTGGCATAGTTGTTAGGCACCTTGAGTGAGCAAAACAACCAGTTGGCATGATCACTAGGCACCTTTGTTAAGGAAAACAACCCAATGACACAATAGTTGAGAAAATTAGCCCTTGGCACAGCCGTTGGGCACCTTCAGTGAGAAAACAACTTGTTGACATGGTTGCTGGGCACCTTTGCTAAGAAAAACAATGCGTTCACATAGTCTTTGGGTAGTTTTATTGGTAAAACAACTCATTGGCACGTCTTTGGTGGGAAAAACAACCCGCTGGCGTGATTGCTAGGCACTTTCGATAAGAAAATTGTTCATGGGCATATCTTTGGTGGGAAAGACAACAAGTTGGCATAGGCAATACACACTTTTAGTGAGCAAAACAACCTGTTGGCATAGTCACTGGGTACTTTTAGTGAGTAAACAGCCCATTGTAAGGGTTACTGGGCACCTTTGGTAAGGAAACAACGGATTGCAATGGTTACTTGGCAGCTTCAATGAGCAAACAACCATTTAAAATACTCGCTGGTCACCTTTGGTGAGGAAAACAACCCATTGGCACAATCCCTAGGCACTTTCGTTAAGAAAATTATCCATTGACATAGTCGTTGGGCATCTTCAATGAGAAATCAAGTAGTTGACATGGTCGCTGGGCACCTTAGGTGAGCAAAGCAACCCATTCACACAGTCAATGGGCACTTTTATTGGCAAAACAACCCATTGGCACATCTTTGGTGGGCAAACAACCCACTGGCGTGATTGTTAGGCTCTTTCGATGAGAAAATAGTTCGTGGGCACATCTTTGGTGATAAAAAACACATTACGATGGTCACTTGGCAGCTTTGATGAGAAAAAAACCAGTTGGCATGGTCGTTTGATACCTTTGGTGAGGAAAAGAACCAGCTGGCATAATCGCTGGGCACCTTCAATGAGGAAAACAACCCATTGACATAGTCACTAGGCACTTTTGATGAAAAAATTGCCCTTTTGCACAGTCGCTAAGCACCTTCTGTGAGAAAAAACTAGTTGACATGTCGTTGGGTACTTTCAATAAGAAAACAACCCATTGGCATATCTTTGGTCGGCAAAACAGCCTGTTGGCATGGTTGATGGCTACCTTCGATGAGAAAACAATCCGTGGGCCGATCCTTGATGGGAAAAACAACCAGTTGGCATGGTTGTTGTGCATTTTTGGTTAGCAAAACTAATCGTTGACACAATCACTGGGCATTTTTATGAGCAAATAGCCCATTCTAAGGCTCGCAGGGCACCTTTGATGAGAAAACAACCCATTGTAATGATAACTGGGCAGCTTCGATGAAAAAAAAACTAGTTGGCATGGTTGTTGGATACTTTCATTAAGCAAAACAAACCTTCGACATAGTTGCTGGGCACCATCAGTAGGCAAAACAACCGCTTGACATAGTTGCTGGACACCTTCGGTGAGTAAAAAAACCAGTTGGCATGATAGTTGGGCACCTTTGACGAGGAAGACAACCTGTTGATACAGTCGCTGGGAACTTTCGATGAGAAAAATGCCCATTGGCATGGTCACTAGGCACCTTCAGTGAGAAAAAACTAGTTTACATGGTCACTGAGCACCTTTAATGAGCAAAATAGGGCACTTTTAGTGAGAAAACAACACATGGGCACATCTTTGCTGGGCAAAACAACCCACTGGCATGGTTATTGACCAACTTCGTTGAGAAAACAATCCATTGGCATGATTATTGGGCACCTTCAGTAAGCAAAACAAATCATTGACATAGTCATTGGGCACCTTTGGTGAGTAAACAGCCCACTGTAATGGTCATTGGGAACCTTTTATAAGAAAACAAGTTATTGTAACGGTCACTTGACGGCTTCGATGAAAAAACAACCAATTGGAAAGGTCGTTGGACACTTTCGGTGAGCAAAATGTACCTTTGGTATAGTTGTTGGGCACCATCGGTGAGCAGAACAACCCCTAGGCATAGTTTTGGGCCACCTTTGGTGAGCCAAACAAGTAGTTGGCATGATCGTTAAGCACCTTTTGCAAAAACAACCCATTGATGCAATCACTAGGAACTTTCAATAAGAAAATTGACCATTGGCATGGTCATTAGGCACCTTCGGGGAGAAAACAAATAGTTTGTATGGTCACTGTGCACCTTCGGTTAGCAAAACAACCCATTCACATAGTCACTAGGCATTTTCAATGAGAAAACAACCCATTAGCAAATCTTTGGTGTGTAAAACAATTCGTTGGCATTGTTGTTGGCTAGCTTCGGTGAGAAAACAGTTTGTTGAGAAAACAACCAGTTGGCACGGTTGTTAGGCACCTTTGGTGGGCAAAACACCCTTTGGCTTAGTTAATGGGCACCTTCGGTGAGTAAAACAACTAGTTGGCATGATCATTGTGCACCTTTGGTGAGGAAAACAACCTATTGACGCAATCACTGGGCACTTTCACTGAGTGAATTGTCCATTGGCACAGTCGCTGGGTACCTTCGGTGAGAAAACAACTAGTTTACATAGTCGCTAGGCACCTTTGATGAGCAAAACAACCCTTTCTTATAGTTGCTGGGCACTTTCATTGAGAAAACAACCCATTAGCACATCTTTGCTAGGCAAAACAACCCATTAGCATGGTTGCTGGGCACCTTTGGTGAGAAAATAGTTTGTGGGTAAATCTTTGGTGAGAAAAACAACCAGTTGGCATGGCCACTAAGCACCTTTAGTGAGGAAAACAACCCGTTGATGCAATCACTAGGTACTGTCAGTGAGTAAACAACCATTGTAACGTTCGTTAGGCTTCTTTAGTGGGAAAACAACAAATTGTAATGGTGACTGGGCAGCTTCGATGAAAGAACAACCAATTGACATGGTCCTTGCACACCTTAAGTGAACAAAACAAACCTTTTGCATAGTTGTTGTGCTCCTTCAGTGAGCAGAACAACCAGTTGGAACAATCGCTAGGCACCTTCGATGAGGAAAAAAAACCCTTTCACACAGTTGCTGGGCACTTTCAATTACAAAATTGCCCATTGCACGGTTGCTGGGCATCTTCTGTGAGAAAAAAACTAGTTTACATGGTCACTAGGTACCTTCAGTGAGCAAAACAACCATTTTACACAGTTGTTGGGCACTTTAAGCTAGAAAACAACCCATTGCCACATCTTTGGTGGGCAAAATAGCTCGCTTGCATGGTTGATGGATACCTTCGGTGAAAAAATAGTCCGTGGCCACGTCCTTAATGTGCAAAACAACTAGTTGGCCTAGTTGCTGGACACCTTTGGTGAGCAAAACAAATCATTGACACAGTTGTTGGGCACTTTCGATGAGTAAATAGACCATTGTAACAATTGTTTGAACCTTTGGTGAGAAAACAACCCATTGTAATGGTCACTAGGTAGCTTCGATTAGAAAATAACCAGTTGGCATGGTCATTAGGCACCTTTGGTGAGCAAAATGATCCTTTGGCATAGTTGTTAGGAACTTTCGGTGAGAAAACAACCAATTGGCATTATCTATGGGCATCTTTGGTGAGGAAACAACCCGTTGACATAGTCGATGGGAATTTTTGGTAAGAAAATTGCCCAATGGCATGCCCGCTGGTCACCTTCAGTGAGAAAAAACTAGTTGAGATGATGGCTATACACCTTCGGTGAGAAAAACAACCCCTTCACATAGTCGGTGGGCACATTTAGTGAGAATACAACCCATAGATACATCTTTAGTAGGCAAAAAAAACCACTAGAATGGTTGTTGGGAAACTTTAGTGACAAAACAATCTATTGGCATGGTCACTGGGCATCTTTGGTAAGCAAAACAATTCATTGACAAAGCCATTAGGCACTTTCGGTGATTGAATAGCCCATTGGAATGGTCATTGGGCACCTTTGGTGAGAAAAAAACCTATTGTAATGATCACTAGGTAGCCTCAATGAGAAAACAACTGTTAGCATGGTCGTTTGGCACCTTCGGTGACCAAAAGAACCCTCTAGCATCTTTGTTAGGCACCTTCGATGAGAAAAAAACCTTTGGCCTAGTTGCTAGGCACATTTTGTTGGTAGTGTGTCCTAGGCCAATGGATATTTGTGATTCATGTATTAACATTATGACTTGTTAACAATATATTATGAGGTATTCCTTTTATATATACATGCATGTCGTTTATGTAATGTGATTTACGTTCTATGAATAGTAT
>JAOQMS010003961.1:0-17366 GCA_027563885.1 Erythroxylum longipes
TGGCAGTAAGAGGTGAAGAATTTCTCTTTTGTATATGTGCAGAATTTTCTTCTTTGTTAGGTTGTAATTGGTGTTTGGAAATGAAATGGTATGCTGTTGTAAGGTTTTTGGATAAATTCTTCTTAAGTAAATTGTTGGGTTAGGAGTCTGTTCTGTTAGCAGTCTTATATGTATGGATTGTGTTTGTTGGATTCGGGTCTTTTGATATAGGTAGTAGTTTTTATGGATAACATAAAAGAAAAAAGGGGAAGCAATTGTATTCTGAATCTTTAATGAATAAACTGTAATGATCTAGGCATAAATAGACAAAATTGTCTTCATTAAAGTTGTAGCTCTTTCTCTTAGATTTCTAACGACATAAAGTTTATAATTTTTTGACTTCGGAATTGAAAGTTACGAAGATTAGAAGTGGGTGTGCAAAACTTAA
Source organism: Erythroxylum longipes (assembly GCA_027563885.1). Lineage (NCBI taxonomy): Eukaryota > Viridiplantae > Streptophyta > Magnoliopsida > Malpighiales > Erythroxylaceae > Erythroxylum > Erythroxylum longipes. The sequence goes on from JAOQMS010003961.1 coordinate 428, forward strand.
ACTGTTCATCGAATTGCACGCTCGTGCAAATGCAATTTTGTTGGAAGCTCGCGATCATGCACAAGCACGACTGCGAATTCGGGCTCTCATGATCGTCTCACTTTGTTTTCATGGCCGTGACATTTTCAAATGCACGACTGTGACATTTTCAGTTTATTTATTTATTTATTATTTATTTGTGTATTTGTTTTTACTCACAATCTGATTTATTTTCATGTCTATTTTATTTTATGCTATTTTATATTTAAAAAGTCCCACAATTTTGGCACCTTATTGTCTCGAAATAAGAATCGAGACCTGGGGCCAACAATGTACATATAATTATTAATCACAATGTATAATTTAGACAAATGTGTGAAGTTTAGAAGTTTAATAAATTTTATTTACAAAAGTGTAATATACTTTTTATAGTAGAAAATAATTAGAACAACCTTTAGAATATATGAAGATATTATTTGAAGTCAATCACACTTCTTCTAAATAGATGTCAAATTTTGTTGGTTTTGATGTTATATTTTAATTATTATATAATAAAACTTTAATGTTTTAGTCTTAGAATTAAATTAACATTTTTTGCAAAACATATATGGATAATAATTATAATAAACTTGTTATAGGTGTATATTTCTAATAAATATGACAAGATTTTCATAAATACATATTAAAAATATTTTTACATTGCTATTTAATTTTAGTTAATTAATGTAAAAAGGAACGATCATCAAATATCTTTGGATTAAACTGCTTCCTAAATCAGTGAAGATAGGCGTGAAGGAGTAACAGTTCCACTACCTTCAAAATAAGGTTTATGTCTGGATGAAGTAAATAAAGAACACCTAGTAGAATTTCATTATCACTATTAGGACAAATAAGGGATTGAGAGAGAAAATTCCTTTTAGGAAGATAATAAGGTTTCTAAAACCTAAATCTCCAAAAGTATGTTAGGGGTTTATTTTTTAGGGTCTATGTTAACGACTAACATTGCTTGTATGACCCACTTAAAATATATATAGTTCAATTCAGCATAGTTGATGGATTTAAATATTTTTAAAATTTTAAGGTCATTTTTCTATGTCTTTAAAAGTTAGTCTAACTTGAATTTTGGCTAAAACATTAAAGGGAAAAATGTACCTTTAACTTTTTAAAACATAAGTTAGATGTTAATATTTGAGAGTTTTGAAATGCAACCATAATATTTTATGGCCCTAAAAAATTCAATCTTAAATTATTAACACATTTAATCTATGTTAAGATTCTATCAACTTTTATTGATGTGGCTTTCATATTTATAACATGATCTAGTATTGTCAGTTTGGATCTCAATTGAGAGTGATGGATCCCAAAACCACCTACTAAAAACTTTTGTTTAGGAAAATTCATCTTTTAGCTTCTTTCTCTCTTTCTCACTATCCACATCAATATCGCGTGCATCACTATCCATCTCTTTGCTTAACAATTCTTATTCTAGACGTCATATCTCTTTTGTTTCACTTGATGAATTAAGTGTCTGACAACTTGTTTCCTTAATATCAAAGGTTCTTCCTTTCTCTTCTCTATTGTTCTTTCTCATCGTGTTGTTTAGAAAAATTCATTCACTTATTTTCTATTAGAAAAACATGTGATACTCCCCTTAAAATTTTACATTGGTCTCAGACAACCTCTGTCATTATCTCTAGTACCAACTTGTGTCTTATCATTTACAAAATGGCATGATTTGTACCCTCAAACCTAATACTATTAGCTTCCTATTAGAACTCTACAATGACACTATTAACTCGTGGCATATGATATGCCAACTATGCAATTCTACTCGTATAAATGTTGATGTGGTTATTATGAAATTTATTTTCTAAGGAAAAAGTTGTGATCCCCCTTTTAATGTTTCATATAAGTCTAAGATAACCCTTATCATTATTTTTATTATTAGTTTGCAACCTAACATTTACAAATGATATATTTTGCACTCTCAAGCCATTAGGTTTCCAGTAAATCTCAATAATAACATTGCTAACTCATGATACGTGACATATTAATTATGTAAAATGTAGCCTTTGACAACTGAGAACTTGGTTTCTAGGCAGGCAAAAAAAATCATTTGCTAACTTAATTAAGGTAATGAAAGGCTCTTTAGAACTTTATACCTCTAAGTTGAGTTAGAGCCTTTAGAGAGTAGTTGGCAATCTCCAATTTTCTACTAGTTGATGGCTATATATGGAATTAATGTTATGAGCTACATAAGTGTCACTTATGGCTTGTATAGTGGAATTTAGTAATCCTTGTGCTATAAATATAGATGTTTATATATTTTGGTTTTTGTGTTTGCCTAATATAGATGTCCCTATTTTCTTATAGATAATAGAGATGAAAAGACCTCCTAAAGCTGATGAGGAGTCAGTTGATAGTGTGATGAGGAGAGAACAATAAGTTTCGGGTCTTCTTGAGCCTCCAAGGGGTGAAAAATTAATACTGTCAATACCTGGGGAGATGTTTCTAAACCTCTCCTATGATATGATAAGATTGATGGATAGAATGACCGCGCCTAAAAGCCTTGAGAAAGCATAGGTGAAAGAATTTGTAGGCCTAACTTTAGAAGAATCCAATAAAGCATAATATTGGTTACAGTGGAAACAGAGGGTTCTAGAGGAGAAAAAGTGTCCTCTTGAGGAAATGGTAACCTGTGTTGTCTCTCCTGCAAGGGGTAGCCTATGATTGGTGGAAATTAGTCTTGTTGCATCCTCAAATGCCTAACTCTCTAACTTGGGTGTTCTTTACCTAAGAGTTCAAGAAGAAGTATGTCATAGAAGCTTATAAAGCAGCTCAATGGAAGCATTTTCTAAATTTGAGATAAACAAACCTATCTATGGCTGAGTATGAAAAGGAGTTCAGCCAGCTCAGCAGGTATGCTTTAGAACCTGTTTTGATGGAGGCATTTCGATGTCGACAATTTGACGATGGATTGAATGATTCCTTCAAAGAGTACTTGGTGGCAGTAACTTCTTTAGAACACGTGAGCTACTATCAGCTTGTTGTAGCTACCAAAGTAGAGAAGTAAGAGACAGTCAAAAGTGAAAGAACATAAAGAAGGAGTTTTTCTATAGGTGGCTTATCTTCAGGCAAGAGGACCTGAGACTCGCAAGGTGCGTCCCCAATAGGGTTCGTCTATAGTCCAGCCACTAGAAGAAGACGCCAGAAGCAGTCCACAACATCTATGACTGGTAGAGGTTCTTCAGCTAGATAGGGAGATGGACCACCAAAGTGCCCACACTGTGCTTGGAGATATTGGGGAACATATAAATGGTTGACTGGGGCGTGTTTTAAATGCAAGGGTACTGATCATTAGATGGATAATTATCCACAAGGCTCAGGACAAAGTAGAGCACCTCAGCGTAACAAAGGGACATCCAATGCATCCATTGCATCTAAAGGACAAGGTATAGGCAGAGCTAGACTATGCTAGCCTAAGACCACTTCGAGCACAATATCTAAGTCTGTTGACCGTCCAACGGCACCAGTCAATCTAACATGAGCATATGTTATGAAGGCTCATGAGGAATAGGATGCCCCAGAAGTTATAGCTAGTATTTTCTCTCTTTTTAATCTTGATATGCATGTATTGATAGATCTCGGTTTCACTCATTGACACATTTGCACTAGGGGATTTGTAAGAATGTTATCAATAGATTGACTAGCCTATGATATACATATGACTAGTCCATTGGGCCATAGTGTATATGTGAATAGAGTGTATAGAGATTGCCCTATTAAGATACATGGGAAATAGTTTGCTGATAGTTATAGATTGCATTATGTTTTAATGGGTAATTTGGTATGCTTTTAGTTGTTAATTAGATGATTTGTGCATGTTTAGGTTTATAATTGTGTTAGTGTGATTATGTGTTTATTTTTTTAGTGTTATATGGGTTAGAGCATGATATAGGACTTTAGGTTTGTGTGTATGAGGTCTTTTGATGAGTTTGTTAGTGTTAAAGATCAGGTAAAGAAGGCCGGAGAAGATATAGAGAACGTTCAGAGGAAGAACAAGTGCCACGATCGTACAATCATGACAGAAGCAAGCAAAGAAGGCCATGATCACAACTGAAGCATGTACGATGGTGACAGACATGGGGATTGCTTCTAAACTTAAATTTTCGAGGGTTATTTCAGACATTTGGGTCAGATAAAACTTAGTTTTTTCCATTAATAGGAAAATACTATAAAAGAAAAAGAAAGAAACCTTAAAGAAAGAACCTCCATTTGCCACTTTGGGGAAAATCTAAGGAAGATGAAGAAGGAAGAGGAAAAAGGAGAGAGAGAAGGGGGAGCTTCTGCTGCTGCTTCAACCTCCAGTCCTCCCAAGTTATCTTTTCTTCTTTCCATCTTTTAATTCTTTCATTTGATGTATGAGATGGAATTGATGATGATGAACCTCGATTTAAGGATGCTTCTTTTAGGGATTTATACTTGATTTAATGCTAATCTAGTTGCTTTTGTTATTAATGATGTTGATGTTGTGATTATTTATTGTAATTACATGCTTCGGTAATAAATCAAGAGAGTGAACCGAATGTAAAATGATTAGGTTGGTTAATGAGAGTTAAACATTTTAATTAGACCATGCAAATAATCATTTTAGTAATTATAAGGAGAGAGAACTCGTGTGATGACCCGGTTGTTTATTGGAAAGCTTAAGAACTAATTAGGTTGTGGGCTATTTTGTTAATAGAGAGATTACATGTTTGATAACTTAACTTAATTAGGGTTTATGATTTAGGGCGTTGTGATTACAACTTGAGAGAGATTAATCCGCCCTTCAAAAGTCAAGGACCGATACTACCTTAACATAAAAGTGACTAAGTCAGCATTGATGATAGGATAAATCTCCTTTCTCATAATTTGTTAATCTTCCTTGTTTGAATTTTAATTGTCACTTAGGTGTGCTTAAATTTGATTTCTTTCACTAATTTACAATTCTCATTTCAATCACTCCATATTTGATTGTTTACTTTTCTGTTTAGTTTTTACTTTCATTTTAACTACACTTTCAGGCCTTAGACAAATTAGGATTCGATTAGTTCACTAATTCCTCGTGAGATCGACATCTCATATACTACACTACTACCCGTGCACTTACGGAATATTGAGGGTTTTATAAGATTAAAACTTGCTCTATAAGTTTTTCGCGTCGTTGCTGGGAATTTGTTTAGGAATTTTTGAATTCCTTTATTTTTTAAGGAATTATTACCCTTTTTTGTGATTGTGGTACCCAATCACACGAAAAAAGAGAGACAAACAAAATAGAAGACACATCAATTTGGATATCACAAGGGAAGTATAAGGAATCCAAAAAGTTAAATTCCAAGAAGAGATAAAAAGAACGATGATGGAGGAAATATATCATAAGGAGAAAAGGACCCTTGTGAACTTCAACGAGGCACAGTATGGTTGGAGAAGTAATCATCCTTATTGGAGCACTTACAATCCGAGATTACAGAACTACCCAAATTTGTTTGGTTTAACAATGCGAGAACTAAAATGAGAATTCAAGGCTTGCTTGGATTTTAACAAGATGAGTCCAGTTAATGGGATTCTAAATTGGACAAGACATGGACAAGCTCATGAACATGGAAAAGGCCTAGAAGAGACTGATAGGGAAGTTTGAGCAAGTAACAAAAGGTCATGCATCTTTTATTCACAACCTAGAGGTTCAAATGTAACATCCCACTACCATAAAGTATATACCCGAACATATAAAGGATATTCAAGTACATATCCTATGACAATGGCATGTTAGAGCAGTTATATTCACTTATATGGCATCATACAGAATAACACAATACTAAAAAAACTCAACTCCTCATTTCCTTTACTAACATAATTTACACTCTATTCATTTAAATAAATATTTACATTACCAAAACATTTGAAAGTTTACAATCATTTTTATACAAAAGTTCTACATGACATATGAAAACTACATAAAAATATTTCGCTACTCCTCAGATGTCAGCTGACAGGCCTTTGAGCCATTTCTTAATCCAAAATGTTCTTCTAGAGTATCTTAGGAAATAGGTCTCCCCTCTCGTACCTAAAAAGCTACGTTGCAATTTTGATGAGTTTGCGCACTGAGTGAATCATCATTGATGTGCTCACTCAAATCAGAACATAAACATCACAAGTATATAACTGAATTCAATAAGTATATCATATAATCCAATTTTGTATACCACATCATTCAGAATAAAATCCCATATATCACATCATATTCCAATAAGTTCATCATGAACTACACACATTTTATATAATCATTTCATAACATTCCAATCATTCATTTCATCAACATATATATATATATATATACATACATACATACTGAGTGCCTATTTAACTATCTTGTATCTATTGCAGATACTGGGCTCATTTCATATATTGTCCCGTACCTATTGTGGATATTGGGCTCATTGATAATTGAGCCTGTGGCTCTTTGTGCACATTTCTAAGCTTTAAGCTCTTTTTCACTTAGTCACTCCGAGCATAAATGAGCTTTAAACTCTTTTTTACTTAGTCACTCCGGCCACAACTCATTTATCTGATCATGTATAATAATGTAATGAAATGCATCAAATCATATATTATGTTATCAATAGCTTTCATTCAGTGTGTATAATCATTTATCACATTCATCGAATCTAAGCCCAGCATTCAACATTTAGTTGAATACACATATTTCCCATATTCATATTCAATTTGTAAACCCTTCCAATACAGTCCCAAATATTAAACTCCTCAATGTTTAATATTATATATATATATATATATATATGTACAAATGTACATGAGACTTCACTTTCATTTTTATTTTATTGTGATCGAGCGCCTATTTAACTTTCCCGTATCCGTTACAGATACTAGGTTCATTTCATATATTGTCCCGTACCTATTATGGGTATCAGGCTCATTGATAACTGAGCCTGTGGCTCTTTGTGCACATTTCTGAGCTTTAAACTCTTTTTCACTTGGTCACTCCGGCCACAACTCATTTATCCGATCATGTATAATAATGTAATGAAAAGCATCAAATCATATATTATATTATCAATAGCTTTCATTCAGTGTGCATAATCATTTATCACATTCATCGAATCTAATCCCAGCATTCAACATTTAGTTGAGTACACATATTTCCCATATTCATATTCAGTTTGTAAACCCTTCTAATACAGTCCCAAATATTAAACTCCTCAACAATAAATTATCCGGAATCATCAATATCACAATCATATCTAAATCATTTAAATATATATAGGTATAAGGATTAGACCAAAAACAGTTCAAACAGAAGCACATATCTAATTGAGATCACACATCTAGGATACTCGCAATTTGCTCCAAATTAGCTATTGCCTTGATGATTCGGCAATGTATGAATGCTAACGTTCTACTTGTGCTTCTTTGATCACGCAATACACACATATATTACACATTACTAAGTTGATCAATCATATAAGTATTTAATCATGCACAAATATATATGTGTCAATGCATGCTCAATTGACCTTCCCGAGTATGTATCCTTAAATCTCATAGCTTAACCATTCATCCACCATAGCTTGGACATGACTAGGTTGCAATTAGGATTCATCAATCATACACTCACTTATCATTTTCTAGCATTATACATTCACACAATTTTCCAAATTCTCATTCATTCATTCTTAATACATCACTCATACCCTTTGGGTCACAATTGTATTCCTAATAACACCTTCATTCCTTTAACTCTCATAAATTTCAAAGTTTAGATACATTAACAATTCATTCCTTAAGTTATAACATCAATTACCAACCTAAACTTGTCAAACACTTAACCGATTGGTTTAACATCAAACTAAATTCATTTTATGCCTCGATCAAGTCCTAATGCACTAAAGAAATGTAACTTATCCTTAGATAATACCACAATCACACAAAACAACATGTTCTTCACTTTAAGGCCTTTCCCACAATCATGGGATGAGTGAACCGAAAGTTCACCATCCACTTCCTTCAATTTCGTTTTCCAGTTTTTTTCTCAAGACAAATTTTTTGTTCAGTTTTTCATGGCTATTTTGACATAGAAAATGAGGTATTAAGGCAATACGTTCTTCTAAAAAAATGTTCCTATATGTCTTAAGTTTATAAATACATTAAGTTCATTCAGTTTAGTTCAGTATTCTGCGAGTTATACCCAAAATACTACAGACTGTTCTCACACCGCGACAACACCCAGTACTCAACTTCAAGACAAATTTCTAAACCGTTAGAGACAGAATTTGAATTTGATTCCTTCATGAAAATTGTATCCATATGTCTCTAGTTTAATATAAATTAAAAATCATTTCATTTGGATAACTAAAGATCAAGATATGGCTAAAATATGGATGCCTGTTTAGTGGAAGCACTACAGCTAACATATTCCAACACATTTTAAACACTATTATCACAGCTAATCCATCCTTAAACAATCACCGAAATCTTCCTATTAAAGAAAACCATAAATATAAACATGTTACTTACTTGTTTATCTGAAAACCTCCTTAATATTCAAGCTAATTATCCCTCTAAATATGCAAGGACAAGGTATACTCCAAGAACAAGATGGAATAGAAAAGGGTTTCTATCACAAGATGAAGACAACAAGATTTTGGAGTGATGAAGATAGGAAGATTTTGGAGTGACGAAGTGCAAAATTTTAGCAAAATCTCAAGGTTGGAAGGGTTGTGTATGGGTGTCGATGGTGAGAAGAAGAAGAAGAGAGCATGTGATCAAAAACAAAAGAAAGATGGTCTTTCATGTGGGGAAATTGTGGGTGTAGGTGCGTGGTGACGGAGTGGCCACTTGTCATGCTAAGATTCAAGCCATATTTCTTACACTTTAACTACCAATTGTCATTCCATAACTAGGCCATTTGTCACTTAATCACTAGGACTTGTGTCATTCAACTATACCAGCATTTGTTACTCATTTATTCAAGCCATCACTCTATTATTAATGCCACATGTCACCATTTCATAGGCCCAATCAACCTAAATTTCCATGTATCATTTTGTCTTGTCCTTTAACATTTTTCCTATACTATATGCACATATCACCTCATCAACCACTCAATTGTAACAATAAATTCCCAATTCACTAATTTTAATCCATCCAAAACAAAATTCAATCAACACGCAATCACGTAATCACATCATAATTATTTAAAATCTTTCATACCCTAGAATGAGTCAATTGAGTGCATATACTATCTTTGTAATATGTACAAAATACAATTCGTGTATGAATGCTAATGTTATGCATGTATATGCAATGTTTGATCTAGGGTTCTAACACTGAGCATGTTTCGAAAACCAAATATTACATTAAATGAGCCAACTTTACAGGGAATTTTGTAAGAGAAGTATGGAAAAATTTCTAAGCAACATGGAAGTAAACCTAAGAGAGCAATGTAAGGCTATCACACTTATGAGTAGAAAAGAGCTATAAGAATGCTGGAGAGACAAGCTAAGACCCACTTTGTAGAAGAGCAAGAGAAGAAGAAAAAGGATGAAAACAAGAATGAAGACCCTCCATACATTCCTTCTCTACCTTGTGCACCGAAAATACCATTCCCACAAAGACTTCAAAAGAACAAATTAGATGTGACATTTACAAAGTTCTTGGAAAAGCTAAAGAAATGGAAAATTTACTTGTCTTTTGTGGCAGTGTTGAAACGTAGGCCCAAGTACGTAAAGTTCCTTAAAGATATATTATCTTCGAAGCGGACTTCGGATGATAATCAAATAGTAGCCATAATGGAAACATCTAGCTCCTTAATTACCAACCCTATGCCCTCATAGTTGACAAATCCAAAGAACTTTACAGTATCCTATATATTTGGTAATTTAAAGATTTCAAAATGTTTATGCGACTTAGGCATAAGTATAAAGATTATGCCTTTGTTGATTTTTAGGAAACTGGGGCTAAGAGATGTGAAGCCAACATCTATAAATATTTAGTTGGCAGATCAATTAATAAATAAATAATTTGGAGTGGTAGAGGATGTACCTGTAAAAGTGGACGAGTTTATCATTCCTATGGTTTTTTTCGTGGTAAACTTTCAAGAGGATCAAAATTATCCGCCAATTCTTGGTATACCATTTTTGAACTCTAGAAAAGCTTTGGTAGATGTCTATGAAGACAACCTTTTCCTTTGGATTGGAGATGAACAAGTAAAATTCAAAATAAATAAGGTATTAAAGAATCCGAAGGAGGGTAGCTCATTCATGAGAATTGATGAAGTCGAATCTTTAAAGGACTGAGAAGAAGAAGAACAGATGACAGCGGAGATTGAGTTTCAAGAATTTAAGGAAGTCTCTGTTCAAGAAGCTGAAGAAGAAGAGAATGAAGAACAAAGGATATAGGACATAGAGTTTGAAGAAGAAACGAAAGTATCTGTTCATAAAGTGAAAGAAAAAGGGGAGACGGGAGTGACTGAGGAAGAACAAGAACAACTTACCCTCTTATAGGACAAACTACTGGATTCAATAGAAGATTTAAGGAGTTTTGTTATTCCCTATTTTATTGACATTTTTGTAGTAAAAAGGACATTACTGAACTTAATTGGTTTCCTTAATTTTATCACTATTGTCCTTTTGTTTATCTTACAATTTGTAGCTTATTTATAGGCTACAAAGCTAAAATTAGGCAACATGGGTGGAAGCAAGCCACTTATAATTGACACTGACTAAGTTTTAAAGGATGCAAGGTCAAGCTAATGACCATAAATTAGCACGTTTGGTAGTTAGATTGAAATTGTTATGTAGTTAGATTTTTGTTTTAAATTTTAAAAATAAGTTTTTAATGATTTGGAATGGTTTTGATTGCTAATTCTCTTATTCTTTTTGAAGCAATTATAAGATAGGGCACCAATCTCGTGCGTCAAGCAAATTTGGTTTTAGACAACAATACCATCATTACCTCAATCACCATGATGGGTTTTGTGCTCTAACCATTATCTCTTTATTTATTTTTGTGTTTTTCTTCTTATTGTGTTTTACTTCCCCACATTTATGTGTTATTTGTTTTTCTCACATTAAGGACAATGAGATGTCCAAGTGTGGGGAGGGTTGTGTGCATTGTATATTTTTATTTTGAGAGTGAACTTTGCATATTGTATATTAGTCTTGTTTAGGTTTTCATGATGTGACTCGTGTGAATGTGTCAATGGCTAAGACTTAATGAAATCAGTTTAGCTTTGAACACAGTCTTCTAGGTTGTAAAGATTTATTAGCTTGTGAAATTGGTGTCCTAGGTCACTGTGGTTAAATACGTATGTTAATTAGGATATGATGTTAGTTCCTTCACCCTAGGAATTTGCCACACACATTTATAATTTTAGGTCAATTGAATAAGTAGCATCGTTAGTATCCTTTCATGAGAATGATTAGCTAAAGAAATGAGGTAGGCAATAAAATGTGAAAAAAATTGTATTTCTTAAATAAATAACTATTCTGTGGCCTTCAGCTTATGAATAGAGCTAATAACCAGTTGAGAATGTGATCTAGCTGAGTAAGAAGGGGACATTCATCATAAATTTTTTCCTTCGCATCAAAAGGCTAGAATGACGTTCCAACCAAGAAAATGAATACAAACATGACCTAGTTGAGTAACTGGGGGACATTCACCACAAATGTTTGCCTTAGCATTAAAAGACTAGGTCAATGTCAATGACAATTAACATAAATAGTGTTTTTATAAATAAAACCTACCGATCTTTGTTAATAGCTTGAATTTTCATGGAAAGCTACTTAGGGATAGTTACAATTTTGATTGACTAAATAATTATCAATGTGTGTGTGCAAGTGATGGGGATTAATGAATTTGACATTAAGGTTTTGATTAGTATGTATATTTAGTCCAAAGTTCCTAGCCACAAATTTCATAAGTTAATAAGTTAGGAAAATTTGAAGGTTTGTGTTTGAAGCTAAATTAGTTTCATGAAGTTCAATGCCATTGTACCATTATTGCATATGCATGCTTATATGTGTTATTGATTAGTTTGTTTGTTTTTTGTTGTGTTGGTGTTTTTGCTTAAGTATAAGCAAAAGTTTAAGTGTGGGGATGTGATAGTTATAGGTTGCATTATGTTTTAATGTGTAATTTAGTATGCTTTTAGGTGTTAATTAGATGATTTGTGTATGTTTAGGTTTAGAATTATGTTAGTGTGATTATGTGTTTGTGTTTTTTAGTGTTATGTGGGTTAGAGCATGATATGAGGCTTTAATTTTGTGTGTTTGACGTGTTTTGATGAGTTTGTTATCGTTTGAGATCAAGTAAAGAAGGTTGGAGAAGATTCGGAGAAAGTTTGGAGGAGGAACGGCCACGATCATGACAGAAGCCAGCAGGGAAGGCCACGACCATGAGAAAAGCAAGTATGATAGGCCATTGGACATGATCATGATAAAACCAATCGTTAAGTGCCACAATCATGGCAAGCGTGATGACAAACATGGGGACTGCTTCCGAACTCAAATTTTTTAGGGTTATTTCAGACATTTGGGATAGGTAAAACCTTCTTTTTACCTTAAATTGCAAAAGACCATTAAAAAAATAAAGAAACCCTAAAGAAAGAGCCTCCATTTTCCACTTTAGGGAAATGCTAAACAAGAGGAAGAAGGAAGAGGAAGAAGGAGAGAGAAGATGGAGGTTTTTCTGATACTTCAACCTCCAGTCCTCCCAATTTATCTTTTTTTATTTCCATATTTTATTTCTTTCATTTGATGTATGAGATGAAATCGATGATGATGAACTTTGGTTGAAGGATTTTTTAACTTTTTAAGGATTTGTACTTAATTTAATATTAATCTAGTTGCTTTTGTTGTTAATGATGCTGAGTGTTGTGATTATTTGTTATAATTGCATGCTTTGGTAATAAATCAAGAGAGTGAACTAAATGCAAAATGATAAGGTTGGTTAATGAGAGTTAAATGATCTAATAGATCATGCAAGTAATCAATTCGATAATTATACGAAGAGAGATCTCATGTGAGGGCTCGGTTATTTATTGGAACGCTTAAGAACTAATTAGATTGTGGGTTGTTTTGTTAATTGAGATATTACATATTTGATAACTTAACTTAATTAGGGTTTATAATTTAGGGCTTAGTGATTAGAACTAGAGAGAGACTAATCCACCCTTTGAAATTCTAGGACCGACACTGTATTAACAAAAAAGTGACTAAATTAGCATTAATGATAGGATAAATCCCCTTTCTTATAATTTGTTAATCTTCCTTATTTAGATTTCGTGCATTAATTTAGAATTATCATTTCAATCACTCCATATTCGATTGTTTACTTTTCTGTTTAGTTTTTACTTTCATTTTAATTACACTTTTAGGCCTTAGACAAATTAAGATTCGATTAGTTCACTAAATCCTCGTGGGATCGACACTTCATATGCTATGCTACGACCCATATGCTTGCAAAATATTGAGGGTTTTATAAGAATAAAACTTGCTCAACATTTGCTGCTAGTTTGATAGAGCTACCTTACCATGAATTTTACTTGATCTTGGTGGATTGGTTGTCCAAACACCAAGATATAGTTGATTGTGGGTTGAAAACAGTTGTGCTCAAAGATTCTGATGGTTCAGAAATAGTGGTGCATGTTATTCGGCGTAGTCCTTTAACTAATGTAATATCAACCATGCAAGTAAGACAACTTATTAGAAAAGTTTATGAGGCATATTTGGCTTTAGTACTTGATTCAAAAAGGGAGAAGGTGAACTTATAGGACATACCAGTAGTAAATGAGTTTCCTATCGTGTTTCCAGAAGAGTTATCGAGTTTGCCACCTGATAGGGAGGTAGAATTATCTATTGAAATTGTATCTAATACTGTTCCTATTTCAACAGTACCTTATCGAATGACTGCTACAGAGTTAAAAGAGTTTAAGACTTAGTTACAAGAACTTTTAGACAAGGGTTTTATTCAGCCCGGTGTTTTATTATGGGGAGCACCAGTATTTTTTGTCAAGAAGAAGGATGGCACCCTACAAATGTGTATAGACTATAGACAAATGAACAAGGTGATTGTAAAGAACAAGTATCCATTGTCCAAAATAAAATACTTTTTATCAATTGAAAGGTGCAAGAGTGTTCTCTAAGATTGATTTACGGTCAGGTTATTATCAGCTTTAGGTAAAAGATGTAGATGTTCCAAAGACAACTTTCAGGAAATGATATGACCACTATGAGTTCTTGGTGATGCCTTTTGGGCTAACTAATGCAACAGACGCTTTCATAGATTTGATGAATAGGGTTTTTTGGCCCTACTTAGACCAATTTGTTGTGGTATTTATAGATGATATATTAGGATATTTAAGGAATGAATAAGAACATGCTCAGCATTTAAAAATTATGCTACAGACTTTAAGAGAGAAGAAGTTATTTCTCAAATTGAGCAAATGTGATTTTTAGCTAAAGGAAGCTTCTTTCCTCATACATATCATCTCTTTAAAAGGTATCAGGGCGGATCCCAGTAAACTTGGGGCAATTGTTAATTAGAAGCTGCCTCAGAATGTAACAGAAGTGAGAAGATTTCTTAGATTATCTAGTTATTATCAATGCTTTGTCAAAGTATTCTCAGTAATTGCTTATCTAATCACAAAGTTACTTTGAAAAATCATAAAATTTGAATGGAATGATAGAGCCAAGCTAGTTTTGAGCAGTTAAAGAGGATGCTCATTGAAACTACAATGTTGACACAGCTTAGTCCAGGCAAAGAGTATGGTATGTACAATGATGCTTCTAGGAATGGTTTAGATTGTGTACTGATGCAAGATAGGAAAGTGGTGGCTTATGCCTCGAGATAGTTAAAGCCACATTAACAGAACTACCCTACACATGATTTAGAATTGGTAGCAGTGGTGTTTTCCTTGAAAATCTGGCGGCATTGCTTATATGGGGAAAGATGTAGAATATAAACGGACTATAAGAATCTCAAGTACCCACTTACATTGAAGGAGCTCAATTTAAGGCAACAATGTTGGATAGAATTGTTTAAAAACTATGATTTCATAGTCGACTACCATTCGAGGAAAGCTAATATGATAGTGAATTCTTTGAGTAGGAAGTCTATTTTAGCTCTGTCATTATAGCACAGTAGATGGAGTTTTGCACTAGAAGGAGCTTTAATAGCCCAGTTAAAAGTGAGTCCTGACTTGAGACAGATGATAGTATATGCACAAAAAGATGATGCCAAGTTGCAATAAATTATACAAGCAATACAAGAAGGGAAACAGACTGATTTTATAGTGAAAGATGACGGAAGTCTGTACTTCAAGAGTAGATTATATGTACCAGTAGTAAAGGACTTGAAGAAGAAGTTATTACATGAAGCCCATAATATTGTATTCACCATACATCCTGGGGGTAACAAGAGGTACCAGGACTTGAAACAACATTACTAATGGCCAAGAATGAAATGTGATGTAATGGATTATGTTTCCAAATACTTTACTTGTCAACAGATGAAAGCTGAATATCAAATCCTGCCTGGCATGTTGAATCCCATCCCAATTCCATAGTGGAAATGGGACAATATCACTACAGATTTTGTTACAAGCTTATCCCTCACACAGAGAAAGCATGATGTTGTATGGGTTATAGTGGACAGACTCACCAAATCAGCTAACCTTATACTAATCTGACTTGACTATCCTATAGATCAATTAGCTAAATTGTATATGAATGAGATCGTTTAGCTACATGGAGTACCATTGTCAAATTTTTCTGATCGAGAACTATGATTTACATTAAAATTTTGAAAAAATTTGCAAGTAGCTTTGGGTACTCAGCCGAGCTTCATCCAAGCCTTCACCAACAAACGGATGGGCAATCTGAGAGAGTTATGCAGGTGCTGGAAGACATGCTTAGAGTATGTGTCATGGAATTTCCAAGTAGTTGGGATAGGTGTATTCCTTTGATGAAACTTTCGTACAACAATAGTTATCAGTCCAGTATAGGCATGGCACTATATGAAGCATTATATGGTAGAAAATGTAGAACCCTGATTTATTGGACAAAATTGGCTGAGAACAGGATGATTGTGCCTAACATAGTCAAAGAAATAGAAGAGATAGTAAGGGTTATTAAACAAAGATTGAAGGATGCAAGTGATAGACAGAAACAATATGCTGATTTGAAGAGGAAAAATATTGAATATGCAATAGGTGAAAAAGTTTTTTTGAAAGTTTCACCGTAAAGAAAGGTATTAAGAATTTGGAAAAAGGGAAAGCTTAGTCTGAAATTTATAGATCCGTATGAAATCCTTGAAAGGATTGGATAAGTGGCATATAGGTTGCTCTTCCTATAAAACTAGCCTAGATTTGGGAAAAAGGGAAAGCTTAGTCCGAAGTTTATAAGTCCATATGAAATCCTTAAAAGAATTGGACTAGTGGCATATAGGTTGGCTCTTCCTATGGAACTATCCAAGTTGCATAATGTATTTCATGTCTGAATGCTACTGATCGGTGTGTGGTTGAGTCTTTGTATCACTCCCTTGGAAACCAAATCAAAATTTTAATTCCAAGGATTGCAATATAGAGTGCAACCTCGGGTCGTCTCACTTAATCGGAACCTAGAGGAAATGATCTAAGCTAGCCTAATTGTCATGAAATGCAAACTAAATTAATTAAGAGTGGGGTTTTGGAATATTTTGATTTAACTAAATGAATTGAACTAAATGAAAGAACAGTGTATATAAAAAAAGTCTTTTTGGATTTTTGGAAAATGAAAAGTGAAAACTCAAACAATGGTCAAATGTGATAAAAGTCTCTTGAAAATGAGCTTTGGCTATCATGGTTCAAAACAAATCTTTTGAGAGCGAAATTCACTAAGTTTCAAAATGAATAACCTTAAAG
>JAOQMS010003982.1:0-17363 GCA_027563885.1 Erythroxylum longipes
ATATTAAAGCAATGACTAATGCATAAATATTGAAAAACTTCTTAATAGTAAAAAAGTGTACTTGTATTTAAGAGTATTTAAAGTCAACTTACTATTTAGACACTCACGAAGGAAGCTCAAATGCATCCAACGGTGACTTATAAATTTTAGTGAAATAATTGAAAAGAACATATAATATTAAGCGATTAATCAGTCAAAAATTACAGTTTTAATATTCATGTGTATAGCTTAGATAATAAATTTTAGCTTAAATTGACATTTAAAACATAAATATTCAAAATACTTGTATCTATGTTACACTAACATGAATCCTACTTAATATTTTTATAATTTATACACTTATAAAGAATGTCTTTATGTAAATTTTCAAAATAAATAAATACATGATAAATATGATACGTGTATCAATTAATATTTGTATCTACTAAAGCACATATTTGGATGAGTCATGATAGTGCCTGATTTGGAATTAAGCATAGAATTCTTTGATTGTGGATGTGATCTCTCAAAACCAATCCTGTTTGAATTCACTCTGTGATGACACTCACTGAATTACATCTTTTTGCAATAATCAATCCAAATATTAAAATACATTATGCCTCAACTAATTTAGCTATTTTCATTCAGTCCACATACATTGTCTTGTAACCTTAAGTTATTAAAAATTTTGCCATATGAAATGGCATTATATATAAAAATATATATATATAACTCACGACCAGAAAGAGCTATAAGATGTTATGTGACCTTAGATCATTAAAACATGATTACTTACTTACTAAGTTATGTTCGCATAAACCAATCATATATTTTTTATATTTAATATAAAATATTTTTTCATTATGTTTACTTTTTTAGTTGACTAGTTATTAAATATTGTAAAAAATGGTTAACTCGACCAATAAGTAAATTATAATTAGTTTGAATTACAATCATAATCTAATATTTATTATAGATTAATTAATGTTCATAAAGTATTTTATTCCTTAAATTTTATGATAATTATCTATTTTATATTTATTTACTTAATTTAGTTTTTATTGATTTTGATTATTATTTTATCTACATTATTATAATAATTAAATTTTGTTTTAAAACAACAGTATATATTATTCTTATTTGATTATAAATAATTAAATATTTTGTTCATATATTACATATTTGTTAGAACTTAATTTAGATTTAAATTTTTTATAACAAATCAAGTTTAATTTTAAAATGGTTTTTTTTTACTTATCTTCCCGAAAGCCTAGAAGCCAAAACTCTTTTCGAAGATACCTTTGTAAACCCTAGGCTTCGTGTACATAGTAAGAAATCGCTCAAAGTGACGAGATCTTGTATGAATGGATTTAGTAAGGACCGATAACCTTCATCCTCTATCTTTATCTTATTAACATGAATTTAAATTAATAATTTATTTTAATTATTTTAATTATTAATTTAAATAGAATATAATTGAGTAAAATAAAATTTTAAGAAACTTATCATATTATTGCAATGATTAGTTTATAAAATTGTCATGCTATTTCTTGATTTTGGACATTAGACACGGGAGAAAGCCTATCCGGTGTTGTCATAAGCAGTGTCGGCCCTGGGCAGAGGTAGGTAGGGCACCTGCCCAAGGCTTAACGTTACTAGGGGCCCACCATCAATATATTTCAGCAATATTTTTCGGCATTTTTCAGTTAGAAGTATAGTAAATCCTTAGTTGTCATTCAGAGGAGAAGAGAAAGTTAACGTTAACTAATAACTAACTTACCAAGAAAGTTAACGTTATTTAATCTTGGAAGCTAAATAGTTTCCCTTATGAGCTATATAATGTTAACTTATTATATTTTTAAATACTTTTGAAGCATTTGAGCATATTTCTTACACTCTAAATTTTTTTATTTCCATTAACATATGAGATACTTCAACTCAAAAATTGACGGTAAAAAATTTTCACGATTTTGTCTTTTTGAGTTTTTAGTGACAATTCTAAGTAAATTTTTTTATTTTTAATATATTTTAGTTTATATATTATAATTAATTTGTAATTTGTCATTAACGTGGACATTATATTAGCATTTTAAATCAGAACATTAATATAAAATGATTTTGTGTTTATTTGTGTTTCTCTTTTTTTTTTAGATTACTTATTATTTCTAAAAATATAATTAAACATTAATAAATAATTTTATTTTTATTATACTTTGCCACAAGTAATATAATGATTATTGGATTTGTGTTCTTATAGAGGTTCACATAAGTTTACTGATAATGTGCTAAATCAAATAATTTAAGTTACTCAATTCAAAGATTATATAAACAGTTTCATTTATTATAAAAATTTGTATGATTCTATTAAAAACGTCTTGATAATTAAATAATAATGATAAATATTTGATAAGTAAGACCGTAATTAGTTGGATGTATTTGATAATTAAATAAAAATTATTTGATAATTAAATAAGATCGTAATAGGTTGAATGATTTAGCTATTTTATTTATCGAGAAGGATATATTAGACGGTATTCATTTTGATAATATTATTAATAATTTTGCATCTAGAACTGCACAGAGAAATTATTTTTCATAAATCATGATCATCTGTGTATTTGGTAGTGCAATTTTCTTAGTGTTTTGTTGTTCGATTGTTGCAATTGGGTTACTTATGTATAGATATTAAATTTTAATAATAAAAATATGCTTTTAAAATTTACATGTTTGTATATTGTCAATTTATTAGGGTCTTTTTTTTGCTTCACACAAGACCTATATAACGTTAGGACCTTGGAAGATTCAGACATTATATATAGTTCCCATTTCTATTCTTCCATAAAACTATTGGTGTACTGTTCAGGCTATTATGGAAGGACAAGCAAAGAATCAACACACATGTGAAGTTTGGTGGCTGGCCAGCGTCGGGACTCAGAATTTAAAGGGGTGATTGGAACATGTGCAACTTTTGTACATGCTTTTATAATAATCAAACGAAAGACTGAAATAGAGTTGGACGGCAGGCAATTTTGTTTCATGTCATGCCCCTTTTTCTTTAAAACGAACACTTCAAACAACATCAATCCACTCTACTTATTTTCATATTCTTCGACCTAACTTAAATCAAAATAATGAAATTTGATTTAAATTAATAATTTAATATAATTATAATAAATTATTAATTTAAATTGAGTTTAATTAATTTAGTTAGAGTTAGATTGGAGATCATCTTATAAGCATAATTTAGTTGATTCATATGTGATATTTATATTGCATATGTTTTATTTTATTTTTTACTGAAGTTTAAAAAAAGAATTCTTTTAAAAATTGAAAATCATAAAAAGTTTTTTGGGAATCTTAAAGATTAAGTTTATCTAAAGGTTTTTAAACCATATTAGAGTTTCATGTCTCTTACCTTTAATAATATTGGAGATAATACATTTATTCTATTTTTTAGTATGTTAAGCGTTTTCCCATTCCATAAGTGTATTTCTCATTCTCATCTAGAATCTTCAGCTGTTAGTTAGTTAGTACTGTCAAGATCAGCTATATATATTATGAATCATTGTATTGTCAGGACATGGAATAAAAGGAACGTTCATTCCCTTTTTCTGTTTTACTCGATTTTCTGCTTTCCTTTTGAGCTGTAAAACTTGCAAGGTATCAGAGCACATTCTAGGTATACCTATCTTTTCCCTGCATATACTCTCTTCCTTTCTTCTTCAACCTTACCTTCGATATGTCCAATTCTTCTTAAAATGTTACTTCTCTAACAAATACTTTATTCATACAACCGTCTTCTCTTCCTAAGAAGATCAATCTGCTTCTGATGATATAAACTTTCTACTTTGTTGATAGCAAATCACTTTTGTCACTCGTAGTCAAAATCTACAACAATATCTTGATGGCTCTATTTCTATTCCTCCCCAATTCATTTTCAATGGTGATGATTCAACTCCCATTCCTCTCTATCTTAACTATCTTTAACAAGATGCAGCACTTGCTTCTTGGTTGTTCATCTCTATCAGTCATCATATTCTACCTATATTGGTTGGTTGCTCCACCTCTGCTGACATATGGAGTACTCTACATAAGCATTTTGCTACGCACTCCACACAGCATGTTATGCATCTTCACTGTCAGTTGCATTCTCAATGCAAGGCAAACAAGACAATGCGTGAATATCTGTTTGACATCAAGTCTATTTGTGATCAACTCTTAGGATGTGGAGAAGCTGTGCCTAAATCGTTGAACAAGTCCACTATTCTGATCAGACTTACCCCTGATTTCGATGCTGTCATTGCTGTCATCTCTATAAACCCTATCCCCCTTGATGTAGAAGCAATCTCTCACATACTCCTTGGCATAGAAGCTCGTCAAGCAGACTCTCTGTCACTGCAACCCATAACTGCATCAGTCAACACCGTCACTACATAATCTATTGGACCAACCCAAACACAAGTTTCACCACCCTCTCCTACTCCAACTTACCAACCTTCCTTCAATCATTCTTTGGGAGGACGGGGACGAGGGAGATACTCTGGCAATCGGATGCAGTGTCAACTTTGTGGACACTCAAACTATACTTTCCATCGTTGCTTTTATAATTTGATCTTACTTTCACTGGACTTTCTTCAAACACATCCTATGTCAACTCCTCCTCAGTTGTCTCATTTTATAATTCACCTCCAGTTGCACATCACACTTATTTTCAACCCACACCACAAACTATTGGGTTTGGCCTCCTTCCCTCCCCAACATCATGCATACCCAACCATACTCCTTCGTCTTTTGTTTAACTTCCAATGGCATCTTTACCTACTGCCTTCGTTGCCACTGCACCTGTATCCACTCCTTATCCCTACATTCAACAATCCAATGCACAGATGACAGCCACAGCTCTTCCTTCTTCTTTTGATTATCAAAACAATACTGAGACATGGCATCCAGATTCTAGGGCAAACAATCATATCACCAACGACATTGGAAACATGCCCATTTCCCTTCCCTACATAGGTTAAGGTACAGTATTAGTCGGTAATGGTGTTGTTCTCCCTATTTCACGCATTGGTCACTCTTACTTTCTTGTTAAACCAAAGTCTATCATTATGAAAAACATATTACATGTTCCTCTTATCTCTTTCAATCTTTTGTTAGTCTCATAATTTGCTAAGGATAATAATGTGTTCTTTGAATTTTTTCCTTCCTATTGCACTGTTAAGGATCTGGTGTCCTGAACCCTTCTTCTTCAAGGACCTGAAGTAGGTGGCCTCTACCTTCTTCAATTGCTAAGACATCATTCCATTTTTTCTCAGTCACGCCTCTCTAGCATCTACTAATTCCCACAAAAGACAGCCCCTCCTCATCATTCCAGTCTTTGCCTCAATTAACATTTCACCTCCACGCCGAATATAAAGTCTATTTTACATCTCTCCAACACTACTATGCATCTTAGGCAATTTTCCTAGACACTAATTTCTTTTAATTCTAGTGTCTCTATAACGCATTTGACTTGGCATTGTAGATTAGGCCATCCTTCTACTAATGTAATGACTTATATTCGTATCAATGATAAATCATTATCTTTCCAATTGCCTGAGTTAGGTCAAGCCTGTCAATTAGGCAAATCTCACAAGCTACCATTTTCTTTATCTACCACAACATATACTGCTCCTTTACAGTTGATTGAGATTGACTTATGGGGACCAGCATATATTCCCTTTTATGGAAATTGTTACGATATGGCTTGTGTAGATGCTTTTTCTCATTATATCTAGATTTATTTCTTACCTCACAAATATGATGTTTATGCTACTTATATTCAATTTCAAAATCTTGTGGAAAGACAAATCAATTGTAAAGTTAAATTGGTTTAAACAAATGGGGGTCTGGAATTTAAACCTCTCATTCCTTTCTTTCATCAACATGGCATCCATCACAGACTCACTTGTCCACACACTTCACCTCAAAATGGCATTGTTGAAAGAAAACATAGGCACATTGTCGAGTAAGGATTAACTTTGTTGGCACAAGCCTCTATGCCAATGACTTATTGACAAGATGCTTTCTTTACTGCTGTATATCTTGTTAATAAACTTCCTACTAAACCTTTAAATTTCTCATCTCCTCATGAAACTCTTTTTGGCTCTAAACCTGATTATTCTTTTTTAAAAGTTTTTGGTTGTCGATGTTACCCTCATCTTCGTGCTTACAATGCTCATAAATTAGATTTTCGTTATACTCCTTGCACATTTTTAGGCTACAGTTCAATGCACCAGGGATGCAAATGTTTGGACTCTATTGGTCGCAATTTCATCTCTAGACATATTGTCTTTGATGAAGATGTATTTCCTTTTTCCAAATCATCTTCTTCAACATCTACTTCTCCTCCTACATCTCCACCTCAGCCATCATTCCTTTTACAAATCCTGTCTCTTCTCCCAACCACATATCACTCTCTTCAAATTCACTTCCAACTTCACCCACTTCTACCTTAGTTCCTTCTCCGAGTAACCACTCTCCTCTTACCCCTACCTTTGCACCTCTCACAGCTTGTGTTTCTCCTTCTATATCTCCTGTACCTATTCTCAATACTCATCCTATGATAACAAGGGCTAAAGATGGTATTTTCAAACCAAAGGCTTTTTTTTCTAACCTTGTTTTGTAAGTACAAAAGCACATTCACTCTGCTATGACTAGTCTACATTGGAGAGATGCAGTGTTCGAGGAACTTTCTGCCTTGATGAAAAATAAGACCTGAAACCTTGTTCCTAAACCACTGAACAGTAGTGTTATTGGGAGTAATTGGCTTTTCAAGATTAAACATCACTCTAATGGGTCCCCAGCTATATATAAAGCTCGATTGGTTGCAAGAGGAGACTCTCAACAAGTAGGACTTGATTATTTTGAAACATTCATTCCACTTGTCAAAGTCACAACAATTCGAATTCTCATCTTTTTTACAGTAACACGTGGATGGATGCTGAGACAACTTGACATCAATAATGCCTTTTTGAATGGCATAATCACTGAAGAAATTTACATAGCTCAACCACCTAGTTTTGAGCAACTGGACTTAACAGGTCAATCCTTAGTTTGCAAACTTCATCAAGCACTTTATGGGCTCAAGAGGCTCCAAGCAAATGGTTTGAAAGATTCAGTACATATCTTTGTTCTAAGTTAGAATTTACTGAATCTATAGTTGATCCTGCTCTATTTATTCGTTTAGTCAACAATTCTTGCACTTATCTTATTATTTATGTGGATGACATCTTGATTGGAGATAATCGTCAGATTGTTCAACACATTATTGATCGAATGAACTCAGTCTTTAGCTTCAAAGATTTTGGGACCCTTAATTATTTTTTAGGAGTTGAAGCAGATGTAACCACTGGTGATATTCTTCTTAATCAAAGGAAACACATTCAGGATTTGTTATCCAAGGCCAATATGCTTTCAGCTAGCACTTGTCCTACACCAATGGTAACTTCTCCATCTCTCTCTCTAAATTCAGGTACACCATTTGTTGATCCTACATTGTACAGAACAATTGTTGGTAGTCTCCAATACATATGCATTACACGACTAGACATTGCTTTTAGTGTTAATAAGGTTTCTCAATTTCTTCAATCACCAACTGACTTGTATTGGAAGGCAGTAAAACATATTCTTCAATATTTGAAAGGAACTCAGCACTATGCTTTTCATTTTACACCTGCTGATGTGCTTGATTTGGTTGCCTTTACTGATTCAGACTGGGGAATTAATATTAATGACAGGAAATCAACCTCAGGATATTGTGTCTTTTTTGGTGGAAATTTGGTTTCATGTAATTCAAAGAAGCAAAAAGTAGTGGCAAGATCAACCATTGAAGCTGCATATAGGGGAATTGCTAATGTATCTTGTGAATTAACTTAGATACATTCATTACTGAATGAAATGGGTATCACTGTTTCTTTTCCCTCAAAGATCTGGTGTGACAACTCAGGTGTAGTATCTTTGTCAACTAAACTCGTCTTTCATGCCAGAACAAAGCATTTAGAGTTGGATTTACATCTTATTCGTGAGAAGGTTTTGAATGGTTCTGTTGAAGTGAACTATGTGCCTGTAGTTGATCAAACAACAAACATAATGACCAAGCCATTGTCACAAAATTCCTTTCATCGTCTGCGAGAGTCCTTAAAACTCGTCCCTTTGAGCAATTTGGAGATTGATTATCCAAAGGTTGTGAATACAGGAGAGGGGTAATTCAAGGAGCATATTCGAGATAATACATTTATTTTATTTTTTAGTATGTTATAAGCGTTTTCCCATTCCACATGTGTATTTCTCATTCTCATCTAGAATGTTCAGCTGTTAGTTAGTTAGGACTGTCAGGATCAACTATATATATTATGAATCATTGTATTGTCAGGACATGGAATAAAAGGAACGTTCATTCCTTTTTTCTATTTTACTCAATTTTCTGCTTTCCTTTTGATTTGTAAATCTTGCAAATAATAAGAACCAATATGATATTAAATTTTATTTAGTCCTATTTATTATTTAATTAGAATTAAAGTTATAGTTTAATTAAATTAAAAAATTCTAAACCTATTATAAATAGGCAAAAGCTTTAAAAGATTTACCATTCTTTACTTACCCCTCTCTACACCATTTATAGAGTTTTCTTAACAAGTTCGCTTGAAAACTGTTAAAGGTTAGATGCTTGTGTAGCTATAATGGCGGTGATGAACCTATCTTATATTTTAACTCGAGGGGAAGGGAACTGTTACATTGAACACTGAGCGATATTGGAACTCCACTATGAAATTTGAAGAATAACCGCACATTTATGTGCATTATTGTTTTCTTTGATTTGTTCTGAGACACATATGTATTTCCAAACTTGTTGGCTTTTACGCTAACTTGATGTGTCCGGTAATGCTGGTTCATATTCTCTGCAGGTTTTAAGAACTGCTTTGACCAATAAACTAGCAAAAGTACAAGGGTTTCTGTTCCGAGCTGCCTTTCTCGAACGTGTACCATTATTTTTCCATCTTATATCAGAAAATATCTTATTCTGTTTTCTTTTATCAACTATTCATTCTACATCAAAATATGTTAGCGGGACCTTGTGCATGTGTTTTAGAAAAATATTGACGAAACTTATCCATTCCCATTACTTTGAGGTAATCCTGCTAATTCTGTACAGAACTACAAAAAATTCTCATGGATGTATTTTTGTCTGCTTATATTGGATCAGCTTATTTGCATTCAATTTTTTATCTTCTCTGAATTTTTGTTCTGTATAATTCTTTCGTTACGTTTCACCATAATTTTCTTTCACGGTTTGTTTGTAGAATTAACATTCTATGAATCTTTATCCTTCTGACCTTTATCTCAAATTTTTTATTCATTCCCTTTTGGGTAGAATGGTTTCTTTACTTTTTAAGGTTTTTATACATCATAGTTGCTTTACTCAAGGAATGATCTTCTCACTTCCTTTTATGGAAAAAAAATGCACATTAATTGGTGGAACAACAAATCTTAGTTTAGGTTTGTGCTTTTTCAAAAGTAGGTAAGTCAGTTGAACGTCACAATTTGGTTCTAGTTTTTTCATTTGTTGTCAGCCTTTATTGGATTTTTTTTTCCTTTTTTCAGTGAAATCTTTGCCTACAAAAGATTTATTATCCTATTTAAAATAATGTCATTGCATTTTTTGTGATGTTTGTGCTTATGTATGCATTTTCTGCTCTCCCACTGGTTGATGGGAGAGCCTGGAGATAAAATATAGAGGTGCTAATTTTAAGAAATTCTGCTTTGTCAAAGATCTGGCAGTTGCAAGTTAGTACCCAATATTCACCATCACAGTCTTCAGTTTAGAACATTGGCTAACATTTCAGCCAAAAACCAATCTTGTTTAGATGTTAACTGAAGAATGAACCGTCTTTGTTTAACCTTGGAATATATGTACTCAATTTTGTTGATTTTAACTTTCCAGAAAATGGCCTATTATAAGATATCAAACGTTGATGGTCGGGTTACCAATCCTGAACAACAAATTGCTAGTGATGTACCAAGATTCAGTTCAGAGCTTAGTGAGCTTGTGCAGGAATACTTGACAACAGTTACTGATTGCCTCCTTTACACTTGGCGCTTGTGTTCTTACACTGGCCCAAAATATTTCTTTTGGATGCTGATATGTGATCTTCATTTCAATATTTTTTCTGTCCTTGAACTTTTTTCTTCGTTGTTAAATATGATGTTTTTCTCTTTTATGGATTTCATGCACTGTATATTCTCTAAACTTTTGGCTTAACTGATTTGTTGCTTGGTTTGACTAGCAGATGGATTAAAAGATAAAATGGTTCAGAAACAACAGCAATATGCTCACATACCACGTGAACTTTTAGTCAATATTGGTATTTCATTCCATATTCTAAGATTAGTTTATTTAATACCATCTATGATGCACCGTCTGGAGCCCTTGATGCTGGCAAGTCAACTTAGACAAGAAATTGCTTGCTGTTCTCCTAATTTCAACATCTCAAGCTAATTAGTTGGTTCTTTAGTTAAATTACTCCTCTTTGATTTATAATTCATGATAGATCTTGTACTTCATGGTTAACGTAATCTACATTCTATTATTTGATTTTGGAGAGATAATAACAACACCTAGATATTGTGAAAATTTTTCTCTGAAGCGATTGGAGTTATTGGAGATTTTGTACTAAAGTTTGCAGTAAGTTGCCACCTGTTTCTGAACTATCCCCTAAAACATGAAGGCCAGTTATCTTATCGATGTCACTAGCTGTTTGTAATTCAACACTACGTAAATTATGCATAGGTCGTGGCATACAGGTACTCAACATCACATCTGATATCATATTGGTTAACCAATTAGTACTTCTATGAAAACTTGTGTATCTTAACACTAAACTTGCTTACTGGGCATCTTTGTTGATTAAGTAAAAGGTGTGGTTAAAATTTTCCATTTAGAGTTAGATGGATGATTAGAAAAGAAGTAGATTGTAAAGAACATAGGTAGGAATACCTCACATAACGTCTTGATTTGTTAAACTTTGCATCTGAATG
Source organism: Erythroxylum longipes (assembly GCA_027563885.1). Lineage (NCBI taxonomy): Eukaryota > Viridiplantae > Streptophyta > Magnoliopsida > Malpighiales > Erythroxylaceae > Erythroxylum > Erythroxylum longipes. The sequence continues at coordinate 11,056 of JAOQMS010003982.1, forward strand.
GAGAATCCTTTGAAAGTTTCTTTATATTTGTAAGTAATGTATTTATCAAATATAGAGATGGTTCATATTTTGATAGCAAGTTCTTTTCGAAATGGATAACAATTAAAGTTGGTCTATCACGAAGTGCAGTTGGCCGTATGAGTGTGTTCTAATTAAATATGATGAGAAGTTAGGACCTAATTATGTGAAAATTTTTATAGCTTTCGTTGAATCATTTATTCATGGAAAGATGCGTGTTATATTCATCTATTCTTGACTTTAGTTTTTCTTTTGGAGCTCTTAATGTACGTTCTTCAAACTTTTGACTTCCGAAATTGCACAGCAGCCTATGAAGTTAAAAAGCGTGAGTCTTACAGGCACTTTTAAGTTTCTTAATGGATATTATTCCTCCTAAATGAGACATTTTTGTGATGTGTTTTTTTCTCTCTCATAACTGTGGTAAGTAATTTGCTATATGTATAGTTTTAAGCATCTATGTAATTCATGTAATTTATTAACTGTAGAAATGAAGCTTCTCATGGACCTCTACAGACAGATGACTTCCGACATAAAACCCCTTGACAAGGTTGCATCAGAAAGTCACCCTTTCTCCTCTGAAAATGTGCTTTAAAAACAATCAAGGCATGGAAAAAAGGATGGAAAACTAAGACAGCAGGTTCAACCAGAGCAATCTATGGAAGAATCTTCCGAGAAGGAACATCCTCCATCCTCAAATTCTAGCGTGAAGCTGGATGATAGTTGTTGCATTCTAAACAAAGCAATATAAATTAAATTCTATCTAGACCAACTAGAGGCAAGCGTACCTCATCAACAAGTAATATAAAATGGTATGAACCAGATATCGTACCCAAGGGAATTCTAATACGCAAGACAATTAAATTAAACGATGAAAAATTACTCGGACGATCAAGAATTGATTGATTTGAAAAGAAAATAAATTAAGTGAATTAAGAAAATATGCAAGATGCAAATTATGAATTAAAAATGACTAGAATTAATCAAGTGACAGATATCGGCTAAGGTATCTGATTTCAATTAGATTGAAAACTAAAAATTGTAATGGTGGATTGATTTAGGAATTACTTCACGTAAGCAAGTCGAACTCAATGTTCATGGAGATTCCCTTCTCTTCTAAATTCGAATAACCCGCTTGGTTCATAGATAATTCAGAATAAAAGGCATTCAATACAAGAAGTTTAAAACTAAGTTTGTTAATCCTAGGTATCTTCACACAAGATCCTAAGGTTGGTCTACACTTTAGTCTCAAGTATGTCGCTTGATTAACTTTTCGACAAATTAAATCCCATTGGTTATAGCATTTAATCATATAAGGTCTTAATCAAGAAGATCAAGCTAAATTAGGACTAAATATGCATTCAATCAAGCGAAAATCAATACCAAAAAAATTATCCTACTCCAATATTAATCTTAACCTTAACTGAAAAAAAAAACTTACTCACACATATTCATCAATGTAACATAAATCATGGTCATAATATATATTTGCATTGATTAAATCCACACAATTAAAATAAATAAGGAATAAAAATAAATTAAGAACACTCGATGTTAAGTCTTCTCCCGTAACTGTAGTTGCTTGGCCAACGGTGTTTTATCTCCTCTCTATGTCACCTCCACTGCTGCATTCCCTATCCAGTCGCTTCTTCTTTTCTTCATATTCAGTATCTCCCCCAGCTTTCTTTTGTCTTCTCTATATTCAATGTCCAGGTGTCCTTGTTACTCTGTAGCTTGGATGGGACAAATAAGATGTGAGTTTTTCTCCCACTGTTCACGCACTTTCTCTTCTTCAGCCAAGCCACAACTGTTGTAACATCCTCTTGCACTCTCTTCGTTTTGTTTCCACGTAGGTACTTCAACCAGCTTCAACGCTCTATCCTATGCCTTCATGTCCTCTTTCCACAGCTGCTGTAATGTGTGTGACTGGAGAGTATTTTTCCAGTTCAACGTGTCTTCATCTCCACCATCTGCTAACGTGTGAGTGGTTGTAGCTTGAGTGATTGTGTTTTTCTTTTTGTGGTGTAACTTGAGTGGAGAGTACAAGTTTGAGCGGGGGCTCCTTCCTTCCTTGCCACCATATGTCTTTTATTCCTCTTACCACAGTTCCACGTACATTAACTCTTCATCGTTTTTTTCTCTAGCTACTTGCGTCATTTGCTGCTTGCTCTTGGTCCACTTGCGTCGCCTCTTTAGCACCAATGCAGGCCATGCTGCCTTGTTTTTCTTCCGTTCTCTCCACACAGCTAATGCCTCTGGACGTAGACCATGCCACTTGCTATATTCAAAAACCACGCCTAAGCCACCAAAACTCATGCAGATTACCTCTTTTTACTGTAGCTGATGTGTGACAATTTAACTTATAGTCCATTTTTCTTTTTATTCTGAAAAACTCTTGCAGCCAGCGCCACCCTCCAATGCTGCCGTTTCTTCTTAATTCTCTTCAGACTGCGCTATCATTTTGGTCGCTTTGTCAATGTCCCATGCTTGCTCAATGTTGTCGTTTTGTCCTGGCCATCTTGTCCTTTAAATTGCATTCTTGGATGCAAAAACATGCACTCGTTAACGTTTTCTAGAGCTTTTTTTGCTTGATGCTTTTAAACCTTCCAAATTCAATATGTGCCTAAAATTAAATCAAATAACTTTCAATTAGTGCAATTTAAATATCAAATGGACAAGAGTCTAGCAAATTATGTATCTAAAATCAATATAAATGCCCATAAATAGCACCCCCACACATGAATTGTTGTTTGTCCTCAAGCAACTTACTTAATTCACAACCAACATATTCTGTCATTTTATTTTCAACGAAAATCAAGTGCTTGCAATCCATTAAACTTCGGCAACTCGAGTATCAAGCTACTATATATGTCATAATCTTTTTCGTCAATGTACATAAACAAAAATCAAAGGTAGATATCCTTGATAAAAAACAAGCATAAAATTAAAATGGACCTTCCTCACTGTATTCACTCATGTCACTCAAGTGTATAAGGGTTGTGTTTCACTCAAAGCTTCCTATAAGAAATTACACTACCATCAACTTGCAAATTCACCCATTTTCAACTACATAGAGTACATGCTATCATGGATCAAAAGGGCTTTTATTAAAGGTTGTAATGGGGCTTAGGTTAAGGTAAGGTAAAAAGGAAAAAGGCTACTCACAAGCATTCACAAAGCACTAAGTAATGTGGGATGATCAAAAAGAAAATCTGAAATGTGCAAATAGAAACACAGGAATACAACTACTCATCACTATTCAATGCTACTATTTGATCTTTTTCTTTTTTTTCTTTTCTCTTTTTTTTGGTTTTTTTGTTTCATTTTTTTTATAACACTAAGTATAAAAGAAGATAGTAGTAGCACAAATCAATAATAAATGAGTAGATGTACCTCTCAAATATCTCAGAATAGCATATAAAACAAAAGTCCCTAAATCAATTACATCAAATACTTAGTACTTCATTCAACTTGTGAAAGGGTCAGGCTAAAAAGTTTTCAGGTTTCAATGTGGTGTGATTAATACGAAAACAAACAAGGTTAAAGGCTCAAAAGGATGTAGCAAGGGAAAAATGACTTGATAGGCCTTTTAAGCTAAAGGTTAAAAACAAAGAAGGCCTTTATTATGTCCATAAGGCATGCAACTAGTAGTATTAAACAGGTTCGGAGCAAGTTCTGAAGGTAATCTCTATAGAGAAGCATCACTTACAATTAAAAAAACAATAATATGAGATGTAGTCATATAGCTTAAAACCTCACACGTGCTTAAATAAAAATCCATCAAAACTCCATACATTGCTTCATCACTCAAACATCAACTATTGATTAAGTTTATGCAATTAACTATTTCAATCAATTCATATGGTTCACTATCCTCTCAAGCTACCTAATCCAAATTCATACATACAATTCAATTCTCCTTCTAACTACTTTGATAGAATCATATGGTGAAATGACCCAAGTTAGCTACCAAAAGAGTTGCAACCTTTCAAGTGTGTATCTCTTAACATCAACATCAATACCATAAACATCACCATGCACATAATCTCAATCCCCCCCACACTCAATATGAACATTGTCCCTAATCTTCAAGTAATTAACAATCAAACACAAAGAGGGAAAAGAGGAAGAAGAAACTTCCCTGAAAAAAAACAGCTAAGAACTCCTTGCCACCAACCACACAACCCTAAAGAAAACTCAAAATAACTTAAAGAAATGCATTAAAATAGAAAGAAACACAAAGGAAACAATGAGAAAAGAAAAGAAAACTATAGTCCTACTGAAAGGCATGTACTGCGATCAAGGAGGTGAAGTGTCATAAAGAGACAATCGCTCCTCAGAATTATCCACAAACCTGGGCATATACAATTTAGCTCGTTGTCCATTTACCTTGAAGGAGTTTTCATTTTCTCATTTTACCTCAAGGACCCAAAAGGAAGGACTTGGATCACCTTGAATGGGACATACCACCTTAACTTAAGCTCCCTTGGAAAAAGATGAAGACGGGAGTTGTAGATCAATACCTGGTTGCCCACCTTAAAGTCTCGGTGGAGTATCTTCTTGTCTGCCACTTCTTCACACGCTCCTTATACAACTTCGAATTGTTATAAGCATCCAAACGGAACTCTTCAAGCTTGTGAAGCTACATAAGTCTCTTAGCACCTGCAGAAGACAAATCAAAGTTAAGAAATTTGGTAGCCCAGTATGCACAATGCTCTAACTCAACTGGAAGATGACAAGACTTGCGATACACTATCTTGAATGGTGACATGCTTATGGGTGTCGTAAGTGTGGTCCTATATGCTCAAAGTGCATCATCTAGGTTTAAGGATCAGTCCGGCCTAGAAGCATTAACAGTTTTCTCTAATATTTTCTTTAATTCCCTGTTTGAGACTTCAACTTGTCCACTAGTTTGGGGGTGATATGGAGTAGAAACCTTATGGGTCACCCTATACTTAGCTAACAATGAATCAAAAAGTTTGTTGCAAAAATGCGACCCCCCATCACTAATAATAGCCCTAGGTGTGCCAAAACGTGTAAAAATAATCTTCTTTAAAAACTTAACAACAACTCTAGCCTCATTTGTGGGCAACACCTCTACTTCCACCCACTTACTAACATAATCAACAACAACCAATATATATTGATTGGGGAAAGACTTAGAGAAAGGTCCCATAAAGTCTATGGCCCAAACATCAAAAACCTCGCATACAAGAATGTTAGTTAATGGCATATCATGTCTCTTACTAATGTTCCTGACCTTTGATACCTATGACAAGATTTGATAAATGCAAATGCATCCCTAAATAATGTGGGCCAATAGAAACCACACTCTAAAACCTTATGAGTTGTCCTAGATGCACCATAATGTCCCCCCGCCTCTCTAGAATGACAATGATATAACATAGAAGACATTTCCTCTTCAGGAATGCAATGCCTAACAATACCATCCACACAAATCTTGTAAAGCAAAGGATCATCCCAAATATAGTGTCTTACCTCAAACAAAAATTTTTTCTTTTGAGCATAAGAAAAATAAGGGGGATAGATATTACCAACAAGGTAGTTTATATAGTCTGCAAACCAAGGAGTTACTGTCATAACCATTAGATGCTCATCAGGAAAAGTCTCATGAATGTCCTTCATCGTTGCACTCTCCATGGCGCAACTTCATCTAACCTTGATAGTTAATTAGCTGCAAAATTCTCGACTCCCTTCTTATCCCTCGGCTCAATGTCAAACTCCTGCAAAAGTAACACCCAACGAATTAGTCTTGGTTTAGCATCAGGTTTTGTCATCAAGTATTTCAAGGTTGTATGGTCAGTATACACAATTACTTTAGACAAAACTAAGTATGAGCGAAACTTGTCAAAAGTGAATACAACTGCCAACATCTCTTTTTCTGTGGTGGTATAATGGCGTTGTGCGCTGTTCAGTGTCTTACTTGCATAAAAAATGGGATGAAAGGTCTTACCTCGTCTTTGGCCTAAAACAACATCCACTGCATAATCATTTGCATCACACATTAATTCAAAAGGAAGAGACTAGTAAGGAGACATAAGAATAGGCGCAGTCACAAGCATATCCTTTAACAATTGAAAAGATGCCAACCATTTATCGTCAAAAGCAAATACAATATCTTTTTCATACAACTCAGTCAAAAGTCTAGCGATCTTAGAAAAATCCTTAATGAACCTACGGTAAAAACCAGTATGACCTAAGAAACTTCTAATGGATCTAACATTGTTTGGTGGTGGAAGTTTCTTAATGACATCAATTTTTGCTGGGTCTAC
>JAOQMS010004040.1:0-17359 GCA_027563885.1 Erythroxylum longipes
CCCTACCCCCACCCTCTACCTTTCCACATCCTAAAGTTTTTGTTCCATCTAATAGTGTTCATCCACAGAATAAAAGGGGCTAAAAAGGCTTGGAAACAGATTGTGAGTGGCAATTTGGACTCTTTTTTGATCTAATGTCCACCGGTTGAGATTGAAAGAAAGCTAATGGTGGCTCCAAATCTGGACATTATGTAGGAAGCAACTAGGTCATGGGACAAGGCACTCATTGGATTTTTTATGGATAAAAGGCCAACTTTTCCTATGTTACAAGCTTAGAACAAGAGAAATTGGAAAGGTGGAGGACTAATGGAAGTTATGTTAACTGAGGAAGATAACATAACTTTACCTTCTCCTCCAAATCGAAAGCTCAAAAGGTAATTGAAGAAAGCCCTTGGCACATCTTTCAACTTCCTTTATTTCTTCAAAATTGGCAGCCGAGCATGGAATTAGAGAAAATTATATTGAAAAGCATTCCTCTGTGGGTGAATATCCATAATATTCCTTTGGAATATTGGACAACTAAGGGTTTGAGTATACTAGCTAGTTACTTGGGAAAACCAATCTGTATGGATGAAAACACTGCTTTAAGAAAACGGATTGGATTTGCTCGATTATGAGTGAGTATGGATATTTCTAAGGAAATGAAAGACAACATTCCTATCCTAAGATTGGTCGATGGGCATTCTCTCATAGAAGATAAGGTATTGGTTACATACCAATAGAAGCCTTCCCTAAAAGCACAAGACAAAGAATGGAAACCAACAGGGAGAGTTTTCACTAGTGGAGATTATTGAGAGGTGTCGAGATTGGAGAAGCTAAATCCTGTAGATAACAAAAAGTTGGAGGAAGTTGAACATCTTTTAGATAATCATGAAAGCGAAGATAGGTTGGTTCAGGCTGAAAGTGAACTACCTACAAAAGATAAGAGTGTCCAAATGGAAAATTTTCCAAATTCAGATCAACAAGTGGAAATTCAACAACAACCTTTGAGTGCCTCAAATAAACTTTTAGGGAACTAGTGGGAAAGTGAAAAGGAAATTAGTGGGACAAATCCTTGTTATAAAGATAAGAAAATTCAGCTAAATGGGCATACTCAATAGCTAGAAGAACCGAAGAGAGGAGCTACTCAAGAGGAACATTTTGAACAAGTAATCTCTCAGAAAAGTAATAAGAGCAGTAGGAAAGGCTCCAAAGAGAAAAGTAACCTCATATGACCCTAATAGTTTGGAATGTAAGAGGAATAAACAACCCTTCTAAGCTTAACGCGTTAAGGGATTTTGTTCTGAAGGAAAAGCCTTTGTTATTTCGTTTATTGGAAACCAAATTAAGAAGCTAACATGAATAAATCAAGTTGTTTGGGGAGCAAATGGAAATTTCTATCAAACAACCAATGTCATGCCTATGGAAGGATTATTATTGTTTATGATGGAGACCTTTTGGAAATGGAAGTACTAGAAACCAATCAGCAATTTATCCACACAAAGCTTAACTTTAAAATGGAAAACACTTATACTTTACCTACATCTATCTATGGCTTTCATACAGGTTTCAGAGAACTGAACTATGGACTTCCTTTTGAAGACTTAAAGCTTCAGTTAGGGGTCCATAGTTAGTTAGTGGGAATTTTAATGCAACTCCATACAGAACAAATGCGGAAGGGAACTGCAACCTACTCAATTACACCTCTAATTTGTTTGATTGCATGCAGTATGTGGAATTAACATATTTAAAATCTGAAGGTCATAGATTCACTTGGTCTAACAATTAAATCTCTAACTAGTTCATTCAGAAAAGTCAATAGAGAAATGGTGAATGTAGACTGGTCAACTACCTTTTCAGAGAGTTCAACCAACTTCTTAGATCCGGGAATTTCTAATTATACCCATATCAAGGTACATAATTTGTTCAAAATGATTAGAATCCATCACCCTTTTAGATTCAACAATTTTCTGGTTAATATAAAGGGCTTTCAAGAAGCAATTACTAAGGGACTGGAACATGAGATTTATGGTACTAAGCAGTTTATTTGTTTGTAAAAGCTTAAGGCTATTACACAAGAATTGAAATTGTTAAATTTAAGGAGAGGTCAAAGTTCCACATAGGAGATAGAGAAAGCAAGAAGTAAGTTATCGATAATCTAGAAATCCTTGGCAACTGGCCCAACTAATTGCAATCTAGCTATAATCGAAAGGGAAACTCTTAAGTCCTATTTGCAAATAGTGGATAATCAATATTCTTTATTGAAGCAGACAGCTATAATTAATTAGATTAAGGGTGGGGACAAATGTGCAATTTTTTTTCTTCAATTTAATGACTGCTAGAAGAAATGTCAATATAATAACTTCCATAAAATCCGAATCTGGGGAAACTTTATTTGGACATGTTGAAATTGCTAAGGAAGTTAGGATTTTTTATCAAAATCTATTAGGCACAGAAGGTTGTTATGCGGGTAATGGAGTGAATCTTAGGCAATATGTTACGGCCACAATTCCTTAACATGAAGCATCCTTGCTAATTAGTCCCATCACAGATTAGGAAATAGAGAAGGTGGTTTTAACATGAATAGATCTAAGGCTTTAGGTCCAGATGGCTTAAATGGTTTTTTCTTTCAAAAAACTTAGGGAAACATTGGGAATATCGTAAAAGATGTTGTAAAGTAGTTTTTCCAAAATGGAGCCTTGCTTAAGGAGATTGATAAGACCTTTCTATGTTTGATCCCTAAGAGTTCTAACCCGGTCACTTAGAGTAATGTCAGACCTATATTATGCACTAATTTCCTCTATAAGATCATCGCCAAGATATTGGCAAATAGGCTGAAAGATGTTCTTCACTTACTCATTAATTAGTGAGAATCAAGGAGCTTTTATGAGAAGTAGACATATTGGGGATAATATTCTTTTATTGCTTGAGCTTTTGAAAGGGTACACTCGAAATAGAAGCCCTCAAAACTATACTATTAAAGTGGACACAAACTGTGGCGGTTATGAATTTTCTCCATAACTTTATCAAATGGATTAAAAAATGCATTACAACTGCCTCATATGGAATACTAATTAATGGAAGCCCCATAGAGACTTTTAAAGGCAAAAAAGGTCTTAGGCAAGGGGACCCTCTTTCCCCTTATCTATTCTTTATTTGCATGGAGTTTCTCACCTTTATGTTAAAACATAACACTTTATCTGACTCCAACTTTAGATACCATTCTAAATGTAAGAAGCTTTCTCTAACTAGCTTATTTTTTGCAGATGATATTATACTTCTAAATAACGGAAATGCTCTTTTAGCTCTACTGATGAGTACTCTCCATAGTTTTAAGGAGCTATCTGGATTGAGTATCAATTTTCACAAAAGCAATTTTTTACTTGCTAAAAGTGCTGCTCACCTAACATATTCCTTGTCACAAGCAACTGACATGACAAAGCAAGACCCTCCTATTCTATATTTGGGCATTCCTTCCAAGAGACTAAGATTTCATGAATGTCTTCCTTTAATAGAAAAAATTCAGGAAAAATTAGGGTCTTAGACTAATAGAACTTTGTCTTATGGAGGTAAACTTCAGATTTTGAAGTTGGTAATTATGTCTATGCAGGTTTACTGGTGCTCTTATATCTTCCTCTCTAAGGGACTTATTAAAACCAATGAAAAACTATTGAAGCAGTTTCTATGGGGTAAAGGAAAAGTTGAGAAAGAATAGCTAAAGTGAATTAGAAGCATATTTATCAACCGAAGGAGGCAAATGGATTAGGATTGGAGTCAATCAACAAGACAACCGATTTCTAATGACCAAGAGAATTTGGAGAATTCTAAGTGTAATATCCTATTTTTCGGTACATGTTTAGGGTTCAACCCTAGATGAAGCATTTCAGATACATGCATAACATTAGCATTCATACATGAATTGATATTTGTACTCATTACAAGTAAGCATATGCACTCATTTGACATGTCCTGGGGTATGAAAAATGTTAAGTGAACATGATGTGAATTGTGATTCGATATGTCTTCAATTTTGGTATGATTGGTTTTCAATTAGTAAATTGGGATTAAGTGTTATGGATTGGGAAATTGAAGAATTAATATGTACGTGACAAATGCTAAGTGGTAGGATAAATTGATAGATGAAAAGTAGGGTGATTAAGCTTAAAAATTAAGTGACATTTGGCATAGTTAAATGTGTGACAAATGAACTAGTAATTAAATAACAATTGGACTAATCTTGGAGGGACATGTGGATTAATGAATTAGTGACAAATGGAAACCTAATGTGTGAATTAGTGGCAACATAATCAGTTGATACATGGCATTACATGCTTTAAGACAAATGTTGATGGAGGAGGATGACACCTACCATCATGACTAAGCCAAGCAAATTCCAGCAGCAATGTTTCTTCTATATCCCTCACCTCTCTCTACCGAAATTGCTCCAAATTTTCTATGTAGTATGATCTTAACCCTAGCTAAGATATTGCATAAAATATACATGGAATTACATGCCTTAAGAAAAACGTTGATGGAGGAGGATGACACCTAGCATCATGAATAAGCTAAACAAATTCCAGCAGCAATGTTTTTGTTGTTTCCCTCACCTCTCTCCACCAAAATTGCTCCAAATTTTCTTTGTAGTTTGATCTTAACCCTAGCTAAGCTATTGCATGAAATTCACATATTAATCTCTCACAAATTAGCTGAGAAATCAGTTGAAAGTGGTCTTCATATTGTTGTCTGAAAATCATTATGTTTTTACCATAAGTTTATGATGAATCTTGCATGATTAGAGGCTTAGTTAAATCTAGAGTTTTAAGCTAAATTGAAAGCCTAACAAGTAAGTAGACATTTTATTTTTGTAGTATGTGTAATGGTATAAGAAAAATGCTTGAATTGGTATGAAATGCATGAGATATTGGTGATGATATGTGTTGGAAAAATAATCCTTGTATGATAATTATTGGTTTGGTTTTGATGTGAGGAAGTTATTGATTTGTAAGTTACTTAATGAATGATTTTTGAATTGGTTCTAGACATGAAATTGATGTAGAATTGAGGCATGAATAAGGTGGAATTGAAGTGGAATTGATGAGCTAGGGCGTTGAAGTTGTAAGACATGAGTAACTTGCAGTGGTTCCATTGAACAGACATCGGTATTTTAGCCATAACTTGACCAGTAGATATCCAAATAGGGTGATTTTAATTATAGATTGAACTAAATACATATGGATACAGTTATCAAGAAGGAATAGAACTTTAGTTCTATCTCTAAAGGTTTTGAAATTTGGCATGAAGTTGAGTTTTGGATTCTGTCATTGTTTGAGAATAGTCTGTAGTATTTTGGGTATAACTCTGGGAATAATAAACTAAATGGTATTAACTTTAGTTCATTAGAAATTGAAGACATAGAGAAACATTTTTTTAGAATAACATATTACCCAGAAACCTCAGTTTCTATGTCAAAATTGCCATACAAAACTAACTCAAAACATGTCCTGAAAAAATCTAAAAAAAGTGTAGGAAATGGGAAGGTCACGATCGTCGCACCTATCCCATGATCGTTGACAGATGCAGTAGCTTCTTTCACGATTGAGGGTAGTGGTTTTACATGGTAATGTTTGATTTGTGCAATGGGTGAACCAATTAAAGACAAGGTACTTAACTATGATGCATTTGGACTTGATTAAGGTTTTAAATGAACATAATTTGATGTTGGAAAAGTTGGTTAAATGTGTAATAAGTTTTGATTGATAATTGATGTGATACCTTAAGTTTGATATCAATGTATCTAATTTTGAAATGAAGGAGTGTTAAAGGAATTAAGATGCTCAAATGAATGCAAATGTATTCAAAAGTTTGTAAATAATGCAATAGGAATGAATGAATGAGAATTGGGAATTATGTGAATACTTGTAACGCTAGAAAAGAGTTAGTAAATGTATGGTTAATGAGTTAAGCATGATCAAGTGTACTTAAGGTATTAGCTAAATGCAAACAAGACATATCCAAATGACAATATGTGAATGATTATAAATTATGATTAAGGAAACATACCCTAGATAATCATTAGGCATGCATTGAAAATGGCATATATATGTATGTGCATAATTGATTATGTATTTGTTTGATCATGAAAGTAATGTGTACAGTGTATGTGTATTTAGACACTCAAGTCAAATGACATCGACAAGACATTGCTGGACCATCCAGGCAATAGCATATATGGGAGCGTACTGTGAATTAACCTAGATGATATCATTAGGATTGATTTATTTCTTTCTATTTAATTCCCATATATTGAACTATTAATGACTCAATTGGGATAATTCTGGACTTTAAGGTCTGAGGAGATTGATATTTGGGAATGTATAGGAAGTGTTCTGTTTGGATCTGAATTATGATTGATTTTTGAATACTTAATGAAAGTTGAATGCCGAACTGAGGTCCGATAAATATGAGATTCTACCTGTGCATTATAAGTAATTGTTGTTCATAGCATATTCTGTGATTTAATGAATTACATTAAATGCATGATCAGAAAAAGGCGTTGTGATCAGAGTAGCCGGTCTGAAAAAGCGCTCAAAATTTTGCACGTAGAGCTTTGCTCCGTGATTTCTTTATCTGATTGAACCCAATACGGGTTAATATCTGTATCTGTATCTGTAGGCACTCGGTCACAACAAATAATAACGAGAGTGGAGTCTCATAAGCATCTGCATTAGTACATGATTATGAACTATATGATTATGAAAATACTTATGAATTGTGATGATAGTGTGATATGCCTCACTTATGTACTTTTGATAAAATGATTAACGAAGATAGATGATGTTGTTACCTAAAAAGATGATATGATTTGCTGAAATGAAGACTATTGTGTATTTGGTTTATATCTGTTATGTTTGAGGTATTGAATGAGTGAAATCATCAATGATGGTTCACTCACTGAGTTTGCAAAACTCATCAAAATTGCAACGTGGATTTTAAGGTACGAGATAGGAGACCTAATTCCTAAGGTATTCTAGAGGATCTATTTGGATTAACTTATGACTCAAAGGTTTGTCAGCTGGCATCTGAGGAGTTGTAGTTATGTTTAAGTAGTTTTCTTTACATGTAGGTCTTTTATATGAAGAGAGATGTTAATGATAATGTAAATATTTATTAAATGAAGGTACCGCTATAATGTAACTTTTGGTAATTAATGACATGAGGAGTTAAGTTTTAAACATTATGTTCTTTGTTTGATGCCATATAAGTGTATGATATTTGATAGTTGTGATTTGCATTGTATTTTAGGGTGCAATTTGTTATACATTTAGTGTGAATTTAAGTGTTGAGTGTGTATTTATGGTTTAATTGTGTTAGTTTATGTGTTTAAGTGTTTTTATGGGTTAGTGTGAGTCTTTGAGCTTAATTGTTATTTTTGAGGTACTTTAATGTGCTTGTTAGTGTTTGAGGGTAAACAACGAAGAACAGAGAAGTTGCGAAGAGTTTCGGGCCAAAAATATAGCCCACGATCATGGTAGAGAGGGAAGAGCTAAGGTAGCCAAGCCACGATGATGCACTTTGGGCATGGTCATGAAAGAGAGCTTGGATCTAGGCCACGATCGTGACAGAAAGGTTTAGACACTGGCCACGATCGTGGCCTGCATCGAGCTAAAGCAAAAACTTGAGTTTTGTAAGATTTTTCAAACTATTTTGACCCTGAATTAAACCTAGGGTGTCCAAAGTATAAATATATCATAAAGGGACAGAACCAGAAGCCTTAGAGAGTCTAGAAAAAGGTAATTCATGTCAGCCACATTCCGAGAAAAAATCTAGAGGGTTTCGAGAGATTGAGGAAGGAGACGATGGAAGAGAGTCATAGAGACGAAGTTTGACGTGACGTAATTCCTAGAACAGGTGGTTTCCTACAGTCGCTGCCTCGACAAATCCGTTCCAACAATATTTCTATTTTTATTTCAATTTTATGGATGTATGAAATTGGGATGATTGTTGAAATTAACTGTTGTCGAGTGTTGATTTACGTTTAAAGTCACCTCTGGGTTTTTGGTCCTTGAGATTAATAAAGTTTGGTTGATTATGTTTTTATTGATTTAACTGTGATTCAATATCTGTTCATAATAATTCAGCAATAAACTGAGAGGGTGAGCGGAGTGAGAATAATTAAATTAGGCTAACGATAGTTAGGTAATTTAGTAGGTAGAGAATGGAATCAAATCGGTAGAATCATGTAATGAGAGATTGAGCATAGGTTCCCGGTAGGTTATTAGACAATTTTAGAACTAATTTAGGTTTTAAGTCAATTGTAAATCGAGATATCACAATTCCATAATTTAAATTATGGATTATCAATTGGGGTTAAGGATTATAACTTGAGAGAGAGTAATCTAACCTAGGACCGTCTAGACTCGTTAATTCGATAATTGCAAAATCAATTAGATTTTTGTTAATTTTGGATTAAAAATCTCCTTTCTCTCACTTGATAATTTCTAGGTTGACTTTTGGATTAGGTTGTGTGATTTGTTATTTGTTTAGATTTCTGCAATTCAATTCTTGAAATTACTTGTTTGATTGATTTATTTTATGCATTAGTTTATTTGTTTTGAATTATTGTAGTTAGTACAACCTTAGATTTTAGGACTAGACTTCCCTCCCCGTGGGATCGATACCTTAGGTACTACGTGAACGACCTGTGTGCTTGTGGAAATTACCAAGGTTATAAATATTAAAACTTAGCATACGTAACCTTGTGATCAAGTTTTTGGCGCCGTTGTCGGGAGATAATTTAGTTCTATAGTTTAAGGCATTAGATTAGTTTTAATTTTTGATTTCGTTCTTTTGTTTTATTTTGGAATTCGTGCTCTTGCATGAACACAAGAGTCACAAGAGATTTGAGTCATGCAGTGGAGACGTTAGATTTAGACATCACACGATTAGAACGAACTCTTAGGAAAGCTCGGCGAGAGGAAGAAGAAGAGTCAGGAAACACCTCAATTTTACAGATTGGCGAATGAGGATCCAACGTGCATATTGTGAACTTCCTCGAGATTTATGATACTTTCTGGTACCATCAGATGTCAGAGGATGCAGTTAGAATTAGGTTGTTTCCTTTTACACTTAGAGATAGAGCGAAGGCTTGGTATCATTCACTGAGCCCAGCTAATATCACAACATGGGATCAGCTTGTGCGTGCGTTCTTGGATAAGTACTTCTTGTTGACTAAGACAACGAAGATTATAAAGGAAATCACTAATTTCCAACAAGGTGACAAGGAGTCAATCTATAAAGCATGGGAAAGAAATAAGGACTTGCAAAGGAAGTGCCCACAGCACAACCTACCCTAGGAATTCCTTTTGCACGCCTTTTACAATGGAGTGAACCCACTAACGAGAGGCACCATAGATACAGCGTCAGGAGGATCCTTAAGGCGGAAAACTGTCGAGGAACTGGAGGAGCTAATTGAGGAGATGGCGAGTAATAGCTATTTATGGACGAGTGAGGGAGGAAGGTAACCTACTTCTTTTAGAGACCAGAAGGGAATTGTCACAATCGATTAGATAACAGAGATGCAAGCAAAGATCGACAATTTGACGCAACAACTAAACAACATGAAGGCATCATCCTTAGCTTAGGTAAAGGCTGCGCAGTTGAAATGTGAGCTTTGTGGACAATTGGACCATAACACTGTGGAGTGTTCTTTAATGAAAGAAGACAATCCAGAGCAAGTGAACTACATGGAGGCATATTATGGCTAAGGAGGGGGCAATAACAATCCTTATTCCAACACCTACAACCCCGGATGGAAGAATCACCCGAACTTCTTCTGGTTGAATAACACTGGAGGACAATTCAGGCCTAAGGGACAATCGGGCTTCCAACAAGATAAATTAAACTTGATGGAGTCGAAGTTGGACAGAATTTTGGATATAATTGGAGGTGTGGAGGAAGCACATAGGTGGCTCGAGAGCAAATTCGAGCAAGTTACGAAGAACCATGCCTCATCTATACACAATCTAGAAGTCCAAGTGGGGCAGCTAGTAGAGGCAATGTTGACCCGAAATGCTATAACTCTTCCAAGCAATACCGAGTCTAATCCAAAAGAACTTATCATGGTTATCATTAAGACCTAAGATGAGGATCTAGAGAAGGTGAAGGATAAAAAAGAAGGTTAAGTGATTAAAGAAGACCCTTCGAGTGAGCCCATGATTGAGTCACTTAATGCAACTCGACGTGTATTTCCATTCCCTATTGCGCAACGAGAGTTATATGCAAAGAGGGAAGCAGAAAAGTTACGAGAGATTGAGCAAAATAAGGTCGAGGAAGTAATGGAACAAATACAACCAAAGCTCAAATTACAGGAGTCCGTTAAGAAAAAGGTTAAGGAGCGACCACTGGAAGATGACCCCAACATAACTACGAAGAAAGAGGACCTAAGGGACTTTTTCATCCCCTGTAGTATCAATAGGATCATTATAAATAGGGCATTTGTGAATTTAAGAGCGAGTATAAATATGATGCAGTACACATTAGTCTGAAGTTGGGGTTAAGAGAGTTAGTGCCCACCAAGTTTTTGGTAAAGATGGCTGATAGGACAACTCATAAACTTTTGGGGATTATAAAGGATGTGCTGGTAAAGGTGGATGAATATACCTTTCCTACAGATTTTTTCATATTGGACATTAGTGAAGATATGGACACCCCGATAGTTCTTAGAAGACCATTCTTGGACACTGCGTTCAATAATTGATATTGTTGGGGGTGAATTAACTCTGCGAATAGGAAAGGCGACTTTGACCTTCAAGGTGACTACAAGAGAGTACAGACGTCCTCCACCTTTAGTGGATAGTCAAAAACTTGAACCTCGAGGAGAATGGGAGGATATAGAGGATCCTGGTAATGCTTTCAGGAAGAAACACTCGCGAAGGAGAAGACGAGGAAAGGAAAATTGTAACGACAGTGGTAACTGTAGTATGGTAGCTAAAGTGCAGATGAGATTAATGAAGGCGCTACCATTGAACCATTCATTCCAACCATTATGCGCTTAATGGAGCGTTGAGCTACTAACGTTTAAAGAAGCGCTGTATGGGAGGCAATCCATAGAAAAAAATTATTAAAAATTCAATTTCGTTGTTTAATTTTGTTAGAACGTTGGAAATTCCATAATTAGGAGTATTTTTGTTTTTGAATAAAAGAGAAAAGGAATAGGATTTCAGAACTATATGGATGATCGTGTAAGCATGAAAAGAGAGGTGAAGAAGGGCCACAAATGAATCAAACAGTGGAAGTGAAAAGACTGAAAAAGAACAAAAGAACCAAATCAAGAAGTGGTGATACGCTGCAGGCCACGATCGTGGCCTGGCAAGCCACGATCGTGACCTATGACTATGCAATAAAAGGGAGGACAAAAATTTTTAAAGAAATTTTTTTACCTTTTTACCCTTTTTACCACCTATATATTCAGTTTTAACTTCATTTTCACTTTCACTTTCATGTTCAATTTATCTCTCTAGAATTAAAGCATCCAAACACTCTCACCTCTCATAAAAAATTTTAACCTTCCGGAATTCTTTTAGATTCTACCTAAGTATGCAGCGCATTAAACAATTAGCCCGACAGGAACCATATGGATGACAGCAAGTTGCGGGATGGGGGAGACAAAACTGAGCAGTAGACTTTGGCGTGCCTTTCCTGATCTACACCAAGGAGGAAGGTACTCGTTTCGATCCCTTCGTGATAGGCTAGAATTACATGAGTGAGTAGAAAACCTAGCTGAGAGGATACAATGGGCTCAATTCATTCGATTCCAATTCCCTGTTTCTGAGGAACTTACACTGGAATTTTTCACTTCCCTGACCTACGACCCTAGGAATCCAAAAGAAGTCTGGTTTAGATTGGGAAGACGAGCCTATAAATTAAATATCGAACTCATATGCAAGATGTGTGGATTCCCTGAGTCCACCATCGTCGATCAACATGATGACTTCCGTCCTTCTCAATACTGGAATGAGCTTACTGGAATTGAGCAATTTCATGTAAAGAATGCTCACAACAACATTATATGATCCTATGAACATTTATTGCTGCACAAATTTATGTGTCAGTTGGTCTTTAACAAAACCAAAACCAACAAGTTTTCCACCAAGGAACTTTTTATGTTGTGGTATATAGACCACAATATTCTAGTCTGCACATCTACGCATGTACTTAATGCCATTGTTGCGACTCCAAGCAGGAGGAGTAACAATCTAAGAATGGGATCTATAGTGTCTGCCATTACAGAACATTTGGCGTGGAATGGATGGGGCTAACCGTTCACATCCCGAATTCTTGAACCACCATCATTTATGGCGGGCTGAAATCCTGAAGTCTCATAATATAGAACATAGGGATATCAGTCAAAAGACATATGTCTGGATCAAGGCAAGTTAGGTGAGTTCGAGCTTAGCGCCACCTCAGAAGGAAGAAGCGTCAAGCCAAGAATCTGAGGAAGAAGAGGAAGAAGAACAAGGTCGGAAAAAGGTTTTAGATGCAATCACTTAGACTAACAAGACACTGGCAGAGATGGCGCAAACACAACAATAGCAGAGCCGGGATATCTGACGGATCCATCGGTATTTCGAGTCTCAGGGCGTTCAACTGCTGCCTCCGACAAGATCACCACCTCCATCTCCTTAGTATTTATACCTAACCCAATTTTTCTTTTCCAAATTAGCCTTCAGTTCTTTTTTATGTCTATTTTTATTTGTTTTCTACCACTTTAATTTTTGTTTTGTCTTTTCTTATCTTATGTGATGTGTGCTTCCTTCTCACATTGAGGACAATGTGTTGTTCAAGTATGGGGAGGGGTTCTGTATTTTGCTTATGTATGTGATTTTGCATACTGCATGATAGTTATTAGGTTGTATTGTGCGAATTGTTTAAATGTGTTAATGGCTTCAATGAAGTGAAATTCATTTAATTTTGAACTTAGTCTAGTAGGTTATAAATGATCATTAGCTCGCAAAATTAGTGAATTAGGATTCTTTGGATATATATACAACTTAATTAGGACTTAGTGTGAATTTAGAATCCTTCAGATTGTCACATTCATTCATAATTTGAGGCCCTTTAACTTAAGTAACTTGTTCACTCAAGGTTACACACGTTAAATTTTACTATTTATAACCTTGGTAATTACCGCAAACGCATGGGTCATTCACATAGTACCTAAGGTGTTGATCCCACGAGGAAGGGAACTAGTCTTGAAATCTAACGGTAGCTAAGTTCGCAATACCTAATTAAACAACTACTGCAGCAAGTAAAATTAATCAAGAATCAAATATGAGAAATTAAAGCACCAAAAGAATGAAAAAAATATCCAGCTCACACAAATAATCCGAAACTCAACCTAGAAGTGACCAATTGAGAGAAAGGGAGAATTAATTCGAAACTAAAGAAAATCTACCTAATTATGTAATTTCTGACTTAAAGGGACTAGATGGACCTAGGGTGAATTACTCTCTCTCGAGTTATAATTCTTAACCCTAATTAATAATCCCTAATTCAAATTACGAAAATTGCGATCTCTCGATCCGCAATTAGTCCAAAAACTAAATTAGTTCTAAACTTGTCTATTAACCTACCAAGAATCTATGCTCGATCTCTAGTTACATGACTCTACCAGTTTGATTCAACTCTCTACCTATCGACTTACCTAGCTCTCGTTAATCCAAATCGATGATTTTTACTAGCTCACCCTCTCAGTTTACTACCAAGTTATGAAGAATCGAAATTGAATAATAATTAAATCGAAATAAAACATAATCAAATAAATTTTACTAATCTCAAGAACAAAAAAAGCCCGAAGGTGAGTGTAGACAAAAGATCAACACTCAACGACAATATTCCTAATCAGTATCCAAATCTTATACATCAATGAAATTGAAATAAAAATATGGAAAATACTATCAGAATGGATCTTGGAGGTAACAACTGCGGGAAACCGCCTATTCTGGGAAGTACATCGCGTCAAATGTATCTCCGTGCCTCTTTTCCTTCGTCTCCTTCATTAATCGCTTGATATCTCTCTAGGTTTCTCTCAGATTTTTACAGAATCTCACATTTTGCATAGCTCTCTCGGCTCTCTAAAAACTGCTAGTGGCTACTAGGTGTTGTTATATTTATTTTGTAGCAGCCCTAGGTCAAATTCAAGGTCAAAATGATCCAAAAAATCACCCAAAAATTGAGTTTTTGTGTTAGCTCGATGCAGGGCGATCGTGGATCGTGGTCGGCACTTTAACCTTTATGTCATGATCGTGGCCTGAAGTGTATGATCATGGCCTGACTTGACGCTCTCTGTCACGATCGTGGCCCCTGGTGCACGATCGTGGCCTGGCTGCTACTGGCTCTTCCTCTTTTGTCACGATCGTGGCCAATGTGCACGATTGTGACCTATGTCTTTTATCCTGCAACACTAGCACACACATTAAGGTACCTCTAAAATATACAAATTAGCTTAAAGATTCAAACTAACCCATAAAACACTTAAACACAAAAACTAATCTGATTAAACCCTAAATGCATACTCAACACTCAATTTAACACAAAATGCATAATAAATTAAATCCTAAAATATCATACAAAACACAACTATCAACATCCCCACACTTAAACGTTTGCTTGTCCTTAAGAAAACAAAACAACAACACCTAATAAAACAAACACACATGCAATAATGTGACAATGGCTCTAAGCTTCATGAACTAAATTTAATCTTGAACACACCCATTCGAATTATTCCAATTAACATGCAAAATATGCATCCAGGGGCTTTGAACTAAATATACAACTAACTCAAGACCAAGTGTTAACTTATTTATCCATTTCAATTGTGCACACACATTAATAATTTTTTGGTCCCTCAGACTCAATAACTGTTCCCAGGTACAGTTCCATAAAACTTCAAGCCTAATACAAGTCCGGTAGGTATTTATTTAAACACACAATTTTTATTTTATTTTATTTTTTTCAACCCGTGACTTAGCCTTTTACTCGGAGGCAAACATTTGTAATGAATGTTGATCCAATTACTAGACTAAGTCATCTATTAACAGCTTGGTTGAAACATCATTATAGCCTTTTTTTACGAAGGCACACATTTATAATGCGTGTCGATCCAGTTACTCAGCTACATGATATTTTCAACTGGCTATTAGCTCTATTCATAACCCGAAGGCCAGTGGAATATTGATTATTGAACAATTATTAAACATTTTTATTGACTACTTTGTTGCTTTAAACTATTCGTTTCCAGGAAAAAAAATACTAGTTAAGCTACTTAGCTAAAAGACATCAAATTATGAATGAATGTGACAATCTATAGGGTGCTAAATTTACACTAAGTCCTAATTAGGCTGTATATTTATCCAAAGGCCCCTTAATTCACTAATTTCGTAGGCTAATGATTGTTCACAACCTCATAGACTATGTCAAAAATTTTAAAAAAATCACTCAATCTAAGCCATTGACACATTCACACACTTCACACCATACAACCTAATACTATCATACAGTATGCAAAATTCACATACAAAAGAAAAACACAGAATCCCTCCCCACACTTGAACAACATAGTATCCTCAATGTGAGAAGGAAACACACATGACACATACATAAATGAAATGTGAAAACAGAAATTGAAATAACAAAGAACAGATACAATTAACAATAAAAACAGAAATAATAATAAAAATAATAAAAATAAAAATAAACAACACAAAAAATAGAATTGAAAAAACAAATTGGGTTAGACTTGAATCCTAAGGAGATGGAGGTGGTGATGGTGTAGGAGGTGGTAATTGAACACCCTAAACTTTGAAATATCGATGGAGTCGGCGAATATTTCGGCTCTGGTGTCTTTGTGTACGCACGACTTCCTTTAGTGCTTTGTTGGTTTCGGAGATCGCCTCCAAAACCTTTGTCCAGTGTTGGTCCTCTTCTTCTTCTTCTTCCGGTTCCTTACTTGTTGATGTCTCCTGTGCCCATCTAGGAGGCGCTAAGCTCGAGGCTGCCTGACTTGCCCTGGTCCACACATGTGTCTTTTCATTGATTTTTCGCAAACTCATGTTGGTGGAGTGAATGATCTCTGCCCGAAATAGATGATGGTGGTCAAGGACCCGTCCGTTCCATGCCAAAATGCTCTGTAATGGTAAAAACTAGGTACCCTATTCCAATATGGTTGCTCCGCTTTTACAGAGTTGCAGTAAGAGCATTCAGCACATGTGTGGATGTGCATATATGGGAATACTATAGTCCATGCACCATAGTATGAATAGTTCCTTGGTGGAACACTTGTTGGTCTCTAATTTGTCAAAGACCAACTGACATATAAATTTATGAAGCAGCAAGTGTTCATAGGATCGGATAATATTATTGTGGGCATTTTTAGCATAAAAATGCTTAATGCCAATAAGCTCTTGCCAGTATTGGGAGGCACAGAAGTCATCATGTTGGTCGACAATGGTAGATTCGAGGAATCCACATATGTCACATATGATCTCTACCGTTAATTCATATGCTCGTCCGCTCAATCTAAACCATAATTCCTTAGTGTTCTTAGGGTTAAAGGTCAAGGACGTGAAAAACTCTAGGGTAAGCTCTTCATAAACGAGGAATTGGAATCTAATGAATTGACCCCACTGGATCTCTGCTAAGTTCTCTACCAGTGCACACAGTTCTATCCTATCCAATATATCAATATCAAAATATTTAGGCCCAACAATTTGCCTAGAATGAAGGGAACGGAAACAAATACCTTACTCCTCGGTGTAGATAGGAAAAGGAGCTCCAAAGTTCGTTGCTCGATTTTTCTACCCTGTGCCGTGACTTGTGCTCCGTGAGGCTCCTGTAGGGCTGTTTGCTTGATACGAGGCATAATTGGTTTGAGTTTGGAAGTGGATGTTTAAAAAATTCAAGAGAGATGTTAGAGCATTTGAAAGTTGGAATTCTAGAGAGAGAAACTAAAAATGAAAGTGAAGGTGAAAGTTAAGTAAGCATTGAATAAATAGGTGGTAAAAAAGGTAAAATGGTAACTGTGTCAATTAAAATTCTCATTCTCTTCTATTTGTACATAGTCGCAAGCCACGATCATGGCCTACTATGCCATGAGGGGCATTCCACTGAAGGAATTCTGAATCGCAGTCCATGATCGTGGCCTTGGTGTCAGGATACAAGCTGTTGGCCCCCGAAATTTTTTTCGTTGAATTAAGCATAATAGTTTATGGAATTAAGCATAATAGTTTATGGAATAAGCATATAATTTGAATTTTTGCCTTAGAATAATTTTGGGGCCATGATAGAATTATTTTTGGAAGTTTAATTATTTATTACAATG
>JAOQMS010004109.1:0-17348 GCA_027563885.1 Erythroxylum longipes
GGACCAAATACAGCAAACCATTGAACGGCGGTCTCAACAATCAGAAAATGTTGATGAGGCTGACACTTACCTTGAAGTAGTAGGTGGTAGGGATCGTCGTGGGAGGATATTCGGCTTAGGATCATTTGCGAATACTTGTTATTCGCAATCCTCTACATCAAGTACAGCAGCATCTGCTAGGCGGTCCAATAATAATAAAGTGGAAGAGCTTGAGAGCACAGTACAGACATTGTCGACTCAGTTACAACAGACGTTGGAGATGTTACATCAGTTGCAACAGTCGATGGCAGCACAACAACATGAATTAGCGATGTACGCTCAACTCCGTCAAGAGATAGATGAATTGAAGGGTAAGGGCAGCACATCATCGCATCAACCAGACGATCCACTATCTCCTGATCAGTAGTGTAGTTTTGGTCATTTAGTTTGTATTACAAATACTTACTATTTACAATGTAACGTTTTTATTATCAATTAAGATATTTTAATTTTTAATCATTAATTAAAATTTCTATTTAACCAAAATAAATGTATATTATAAATATTTAATTATTAAATTTATGCATCAACTATAATTTAAATATAATGACAATATTTTTAAAAAAAAATTAAGCAATAAATTTACCGACGGAAATATAAGTCCGTCGGTAACTTTCTAAATGACTTGCCGACAGTAAAGGCTATATTCCGTCAGTAATACACAAAATATACCGACAGATGTGAAATTCCGTCGGTAACTGTTTAGCATATTTACGGATGGACATTCCGTACCTAAATTTACCTACGGTTAAAGAACTTACCATCTGTAAATTTAGCGTCGGAAAATGTTAATCGTCGACAAATTTACGGATGGATTGCTTGTTACGATCAGTTTCATTTTCGGTATATCTACCGCAGTTTGTGCTATGTTTTCATTGTAAAATTAACTATGGAAAGGTCTCACGAAGCTGCCAATGAGGTTGCTGGGAGTATTACTCTTGAACGATCTCGTTCATCTAACTCCGGACCTTTTGGGGTCAATCGAGGTGAAGCTGAGATGCCACCTCCTCCTCCAGCTCAGAGTGAGGCGTTGGTTAAGTTGTCTCAGGATATGATGACATTACTACACTATATGACTACACCAAAGGCTCCGATTGACCAATTACAGAAGTATGGAGCTGAGGAATTTACCGAGACATCTTTAGAGGAATCTAAAAGAGCTGAATTCTAGATAGAGAAAGTGAAAAGGGTCTTTGACGAAATCAGTTGTCCACCAGTGCAGATGGTGCATTGTGCTGTATCTCTTCTTCATAGAGCAGCTTACGAGTGGTGGAAGTTTGTTTTGAGAAATCCTCAACTACCGGTGCCTCTGACTTGGGATTTCTTTACCCAAGAGTTCAAAGCGAAGTATGTTACAAAGGCTTATAAAAAGGAGAAGTGGAAGCAGTTTTTGAACCTTAAGCAGCAGAATTTGTCTGTTGATGAGTATGACAGGGAATTTAACTCCTCTTTAGTATAATGAAAATCTTTCAAACCATCCCAACAAATTCTCTTTAATATAAGTCAAAAGCAGCCAGCATTTATGCAAAGTAGTGAATTTACATGTCAATAAAAGCTCAAATAGAACTAATCGGAAAATAAATGAAAGAGTGTAATAATCCTTATGCCAAGGATCATCTCCGACAAGCATCATATCACCCTCATCATTAGTGTACAAAATCTGCCAATTCTTTGTGGATGCTATTAGTTCACCATCAAATTCAAACAATCTGTCCAATTCCTTAGTCAACTCACCATAGTTGTTGAACTTTGTAAGGTCAACTAACCTACCAAGTGCTATTCCCTGCTTATGAATCTGTTGATACCAAAAAAAGAAAACAAGTTTTTACAATTCATGGGTGCTAGTTGTAACCTCTTAGCATTTGACAAAAGAAAGCAACTTAGTATAACTCCTCGTAGAAACATTTACAGCTTTTCCTTGAGCATCTCTTGTGCGTTGATTAGCATAAACAAAATGTTTTTTTATGTTCAATATTGTCAACCATTTGGGAACCAATGGACTATTTTGAATTGTGATCAGATTCAATTGGGCATTTTTGGTGATTTGAGGAGTGCGTATGAACCATTGACTCCTTCCACGTTTTTCTAATAGGCCTAATGGGCCCTGGTGTATTCACTTAACACACTGCATTTAGTATACTCCACAATTGATCATTTATATCCCCATGGTTTGCTGGTAAATTTTCATTAGACTTTATCAACTTGAGTAATAAGCTTGAAGGCATTAGCTACCATTGGTTGGGAAGTAAGTTAAACTTCCCATCCTGATGTAGTACATGTCTTCTTGCTAGATTAGCAGTTGCTATTGTTTGATCTACAAGTGGAGCATAAAATCCATGGGAGGAATTGGAGCTTGCTCCAAAGCCCGACAACAGATCTGTGTAAGTTAATTCGTGCCTACCAGAAGGTGTCTTATTATCTGAACCATACCTTTTCGATATGGATCCACAGTTACCTCAGACAAACCTAAAGCTCAAGTCAAGATAACTTAGCCTACTTGATGCACATGGAACTTGTAGGAAAATGCCTATAAAGAATTGCATGACCATTACCTTCTCTAGTTCGAATAGAGGAGTCGAAGGATGAAGGCACCATGCTTGCTTGGGGTCTCTTTGGCATGGGCATTAGAAGGGGATTTAGTGCAGGAGGAACCACTGCAGGTTCTATTTTCCAGGGCGACACCCTCTCTGGACGAAGTATACTGCTTGTTTCATCCCACCTCACCCAAATGTAAAAGGAAGTAACGTGACATTTTAGCTGTCAGAAAGGATGTAATGCAGTTAATCATTAAGTACTACCTTGAGGCATCTCCATTTGGACTCTTACCACATATTGGGATCAACATCTTCAATTTTGACAATAGTTCCATAAATCTTTAACAAAAAAATTGGTGAAAAAAATAATGCAACTAATAAATTTTATGAGCAGTTTATTTATAGACAACTTTAAACTTCTGTCAGAGAAGTAATCAGTACCTCTATTCTGCAGCTTCTTCACCTTCAAATCTCATTTTAAACCTCCTACCTATAGAATAAGTAATGTTCATAGACTCCATGTACTGGTGCTTATCTTGTGCCAAAACACCAAAAGAGGAATATGAATACCATGCCAACAAAAAGTCAACAAGAAGCCCCCTACAGTAGTGCTCTTTTTTTAGGCGCAGGGGTGACCTTGTGATTGAACTTGAGATAACAGACTCGTAAACTTTAGCTTAAATTGTTAACCATCTCAGGAAGCTAAAATAGAAATCTAACAAGATACCTAGGCTTGTAGTATACTGTAAACATTGTTCCTGTCAAAATGGCGTGCCATGTTGTGGCAAACACACTAAGATGCATATTGTGACTGGGTATGAGAGATGACGATACATTACCCTGCTGTTTCATCAATCTTCTGACACCAACTTTAAGTTTTACATTCTCACTTTTAAAATTTGAATCCCAAAGTAAAATATCAGTGACGTATGGGTAACAATTAAACTAGAAGATAAGCAGAAACAGTTTTGGAAGAACCACCAACCTTAGAAATATAAAGACATCACCAGCAACAAGTCGTTTACAAGTTACAAATACACTCCAACCACTTTGAAGCAAGTGCCTTCTAGGTTGACCTGGAATTAATATCAGGATATGAATTAAGTACCAAATACTATATACCCATAAAGAATCTCATCTAGTAACTTATGCACAAACAGTGAAGCAGGTAAGTCGAAACATAAGGTTCGTTACCTAGAAATATATGACGGAACCTTCATTCGTTTCCATGCAAATCCTTGGCAACCAATTCCTGTGTTGGAGGTTGCCTTGACATATCTTGCGTCGCATTAGGAACCCAATTCCACTTTAGAACTAGTTGTTAATTTGAAAACAAAAACATGAGTGAATAATTATCACAAGGTGCATTTAACTAACCAACAGGGGGCAAACACTCGTCACCGTGTCGTTTAAGAACCGAAAATCCACCATGAGTATTGGTGTTTGAAGCGGTCAGAGTCTTACAAAATAAGTGTACATGAAACTTAGGTGGAGAAGGTGGGGCAGGTTCCTTTTTCATTACATGCTCATCTTGCTGGCATTATAAGACAACTATACAATAAGAATAATTTGGCTCCGAATGCTCAACCGTGCATCATATACCATAAAAACATAACGCAGGGAGTACTTACGTTGGCCTCAGGGAGTAACATCACTTCAGCAAAGACCTCATCCGTATCTGGCTTGACCTATAATTTATTATTACACGATAAGCAAAAACTGCAATCACAAAACCTAAAACAAACTTGGAAATCAATTAACCCCAAGTAGAGACCAATAATTCAAATGTCAAATCTACTTGTCATGCACTTTCAGAGGAACATTGATCACACAACACAATATCTTTGAAGAAAGGTTATAAACTAGCATTTGCCAGTCAGCTGACTGGTTAGTGGATGCCTCCACCTGATCCACACATTAATAACAAAGGATTTAGTCTCATAAGTAAAACGAAAACTCGACGATAAGCACTCAAACCAAATTTTTGCAAATAGCTTATAACAAAGTTTAAACTAAACAAATGATAATCAAACAAAATATGTAAAGCGGACCTGTTCAATATGTCCTTAAGGGAAGTAGAAGATGCGTTCATTTTCTTGAGGAATGGTTACCAAAGGACCAGCACAAGCATGCCATAATTCACGATAAAGAGTAGCTTCGGTGTCTGCACCGCACGCGCTGTCATAAGACCACAGTCAAATCACCAAACAAGACCGAATCAAATCACAATTCATCTCTAATACACCCGAAAACATAAACAAACTGTAGAAAAAGTTTACCTTTAGTGCCAGAAGAGTTCGTAGAATAACATCGTTGCACCTCTTTACCAATCCTTGGGTCGTTAGGTTCACTGTTACCCAAAAAAACTATCTCCTCTAACAGTAGTGAAGGCGTTGCCACGTTGTTCTCTGGGGTCTCCACCACTGTTCTCTGACAAACACTTTACTATACCACTCGCATGGGTCTGTACGATGTGCTCAAACAAAAGTGGAGTAATGAAGACACGAATAAGACAAGATAATCTTATTTGAATATTTCTCAATTTCTCAATTTATATTTAATTAGTGATCTTCAGTGTATCCTTCACTGAATTAATGCGACTTCGGAGTTCATGGAGAAGACATTAAATTGGGGTCACAAAAGAGGATCTTGAGGGGTTGTTGGGATTTGAACTGTGGGTAGGAAGTTGAAAAGGGTTGAGAGAAGAGCAAAAAGAGAGTGAAGATGTGTCAGGAAGAGAAGATTTGGAGGACACCCACATCGCTAAATTTGCATAAGACATGATGGCAATGATAGTTTCTGGAGGGTTTAGCTTTCTAGAATATTTCATTAAGAAAAGCTATTTCACCTAAGGACATACATCTACCTCAAAAGTATTATTAATAATAATTCACCGTATCAACAATTATTAATAGGACCTAAAGTATGAAAATTGTAAATTGCAGATAAATGGTATAGACCACAGACCTCCAAATTTTGCTAGACCTTCAGGCAGTTCTTGTGCATAACTCAAATTGTAAAATTCCTTTGATTGAAAATTGTAAAGATATCCTGTAAAAAATTGATGATTTAAATTGTATGTTGTTGGTCCCTTTATATTGTGATAAGACTGGTGCTAAAACTTGATAATTTGTTCCTTTAATTATATTGACCTATTATAGCTGTATTGTACAACTTGTTCTTGTACGTTATCATGTAAGGGCGGCTGAAGAATTTGAAGATGAGTGCACTTTGTTTCCGCATGTCTTATACTTAAACTTATTTTTTGCACAACAATTTTTTCCGTATTCACAAATTAATTTTTTCCACAAATTTTAATATTTAACAATATTCTTTACGATTACTAAACTATTTTATATTTTCCTCTATACAAATTTGACTTTTATGTTTTTATTCTTTTGTTGATATACTTTTCCAAATTCCTTTATTTTTACATTGTTAATTTTAACTTACTAATTTTATTAATTCATTCTAAATATTCCAACTATTATATTTTTCCCTCTTCTCTTTTACAAAATTTTGTCCAGAATCACACAATTATATTTTTTCCCACAAAATTTTAAATTACACATACATATATATACATATTAAGTGGACATTACTATGCAAATGTGTCTGCTAGCTCTTTTCCTATGATGTTTAGTGGGAATAGTATATAATACACGTCCGCCTTATCGATCTCCCAAGTCTTCCGCATCTTAATCCCGTAGGATCACACGGGCGGTGCTTTACTGCTATTGTCCTTTTTTCATTTGTCCGCGTGTTAAAATCTTCTTGTCAACTCACTTCCTGTCTCTTTTGTTTTGTCTTTAAAATTGGCAAGTAGTTAAGTTGCATGTTGGAACATGGGCAAATCAATAGTTAAGTTCCTAATAAAATAAACTTACATATATATTAGTATCATGACTAAAATAATACATGACATAAACATTTTTGTATGTCACTGGCAATCCATTAGATTGAAGTCAACTCTTTTGTTTGACTCTTATGGGTCCTATACATTTGATTACCTTTTTCCTATAATGGGGAAAAGAAAATAGGTGGCTCTTGGTACTATAATTTCCTATATATATTGATAAATTGTTCGTATCAATCTTTTTACTCATATAACAATAATTGTATATGTTTATTTCTAGTTCTTTAGCAAAGGAACGCCTCCAGTGCTTCTGGTTTTCACAGCCCAGTCCAAATTCACATTTAATATTCGAGATGATATCAATAGTATTTTTTGTCGCTCTCCCAAAATAGGTGCAAGGCTGCACACGACTTACGTCACAATCAAATCGCCTGCATACACGCAATAGGATATAACTTGTCATCTTGTGGTCGAACCTTGGCTAATTGATCTTCGGCCAATTGATCTTTATCACATAATATTCCTCCATTAGTCAGACGGTGATGATCGTAGTGAAAAGGACACACTCGTGCAATTCATGAAAGCGACTTAAAACAACCGATTGATTTTACTTTTCCTTTTTCCCTTTTTAATACCTAAAATAAATAAACAAAAATGTTCTTATTAATCTGAAAAATAAATGAATAAATTTTCATAAAATAGGGTAAAATTGAATAATGAAAACAAATTATCTAAAACTTTTTAATAAAGCTAACAATTTAGATGTCACGATTAAATTCCTTTTTGGACATGGCAGTCTAGCAATTTCTCTTACTTTTATTATTATTGTTATTGTTGTTACACACTAAAGAAAATCATCACATAAAAAGTAGGTAAGATTTACCTAACATGCTATTACGAAGATGTCGAAATAGGAAGGTATAACAAGCTTCTGACATGGGTCTTCATTAACGGTGAACCGTGCAATGATAGTAACTACGTCACAGTTGGCCTCGTATGATCAAATAAAGGAGGCGATTTTGAAGAATCGGGTGATGGCTCATAGGTTTGGGATCCACGTAACAGCGAGCTTTGTGGCGAGATTTGTGGCGACAGGTAAAGCCAAACAACAAAAAACAAAATAAAAAAGAGTTGGTGGAGCGTTGCTTTCGTAAAGAACAGCTTGGAAAAATCTAATGAACCACACCAATCACTTCAGCCACAATGAAAGAATATCAACAAGTTCAGCTCGAGCGTGTCTAAAGAACAGTTTCCAAGCGCCAATTTCAGCTCGAGCGTGTCTAAAGAACAGTTTCTAAACACCACGTTCAGTTAAATTGAACACCTCAAATCATGAAATAGGAGGACAAACCAAAAGGAATTACCCACTTCATGAACTACATGACTCGGAGACTGTCATCTCCAGTGTTAAACAATGTGCATATTGTCAAAGCATAATTTGGGTATAAATATCTTAAAAGAATTTTGCCTTTCCTGATTGTTGTTAAGTCATGTGTTAGTAACCTACTTCGATACTTTAATTGGACTTTTCAAGAAATGGATATAATAGACAAGAATTTATGGAAGGCAGCAAAACAAAACTTGGTTTCTTACATGATTGCTAGCCTCCCTGCATCAGACCACACAAGGAGAAATACAAGGATGAAACAACGAACTCATAGGAATCCTAGTCTCCGATACTCCTTCCAAGTTATATGCCACTAAGGCAAGTCAGAGCTCTATCTCACTCTTTCTCTATGGGTCAGAAGTCATCACTCAATCCAACATCGAGGTAAAAAAAATCGTAGAAAAAGAAGCTACTTTTATATAGTGCTCATCTTATTAGTTACTTTTTTTGACTTATGGCCACATGGGGCCATCAACTTGTGAAAGGTTTGATTGAGTGGTAGAAGCTATGGTGTAGATAAAAGTTAAAGGGGGGCTAATCTTCGTCATTTAAAAAATTAAAGAAAACGCAAAAAAAGTGTTTTAGGAAAAAAAAGTCATTATTCTCCTATAATGAGTATAGTGACAATTATAATTAAATAATACAGAAAGATTCAAATTTAAGAAAAAGCAAAAAAAATTGTTTTAGGAAAAAAAAGTCATTTATTCTTCTATAATGAGCCTAGTGACAATTATAATTAAATAATACGAAAAGATTCAATCTAATTAGCAATTCGTAACAGTGAATTCACCTTTACATATGCTAATTAATTAAAGTTCTTTTACGATGAGTATATTGATTTATCACTTTTTGTCGATTATCTAAGAATAATTTTATAATAAGACAATTATCCATATTGCTTCTATCAGTATTCAAATGCCAAAGCATTAATTGAATAAATAGTAGACTATAAGATTTCAATAACTTCATCTTGTATGACTTTGAAACGATTACCAAGTTAAATAAAACGTTTAAATTACAAATTTATTTGTAAAATTACGATTTAATAATTAATATCTTAAATTTTCTATTTTCAACTTATTTTATGTAGTATTATTTAATTATTACACGCTTATGTTTAGGCGAAAATGACCCCACCCCAATCAGTTGTTGCCAAGAGACCTAGACTATCCTCTTATTCGTTACTTTGTTGACTTATGACCATGTGGGGCCCATCAACTTATGGAAGTTTTGATTAGGTGATGGAAGCCACAGTGTAGATAAAAGGTAAAGAGGATCGAATCTCCGTCATTTCAAAAATTCAAGAAAAAGCAAAAAAATTGTTGGAAAGAAAATCATTTATTAGATGCGTGTACAGTAAGAATTAGGTATTGGAGTCATAGGAAAGCAGGTGGGGTGGCTATTAATTAGTTGGACTCAAGGATAAGAACAAATAGGGTAGTACAACGTTTTCAAAGAAATATTAGTATTATAATGCAATTGCCGACGATGATTTGATGCCTTGAACAGTTGGGTTAAATAATTAAGAGAAGGGCGAGATTGTCTCTTCTTTTTTTAATTATTAGTCAAGAAAGTTGTAGTTCATTGAAAGTAAAACAAAAAAATAAAAATCACTTCTGGATGATTCTTTAGACAATACAGACAAAACATTAGGAGGGTATAATTGAAGGGAATATCCATTTCACATCTCATATGCTCCGACCTTTCTTTTGTGAATATCTCTCATACCTGTTATAGTTTATACAAGATCACCGTTTTCAAAATAATTTTCCTCTAGAGTACCAATAGAAACAATACTAGAAAAAAAAAAGTAAAAAAAGAGACCTATAACAATGTGAACGATTAAATTAGCAAGAGATGTGTGGACTGTGGATGAAAATTAATATGTCCACAAATATATGGATAAAAATGTAATGTTGCATTGGACTGTCTCTTGATCTTTTTGTTCTTCTATCACGTCTGTCTTTCATAAAATGTTATTTTCATGTTTTCAAAAAAAATTTCAACCACAGACGTTGTAATGTTGTATTGGGTTGTTTCTTGACTTTTTATTTTTCTTGTTTTTTTCTGTCTTTGTTTTGTTTCTGCTGGTATTGCATAGGAAAATGACAAAAGCCATACACTATGATATTGCAACCGAAATCATAAAGATACTGGGTTTAGAAGCTCTATAGCAGATTGGAATTTGGTGGGGTGTCAACGATGAGCTTAAGAAGCTCGAGAACACAGTTTTTACTATCCAAGCTGTGCTACTTGATGCATAACAGTGCCAGACACAAGACTTTCAGATCAAAGATTGTCTTCGAAAGCTATAAGATGTTGTGTACGATGCCTTTGTCAAATTTAGAACTGTAAAAATCAAATTAATAAGGAACAAGAAAAGGAATACTGATAATAGAAACAAGAGGATAAATAGAAAATAGAACTCTACTTTTGATATTAATCTCCAAGGGTATTTACTTGCTCTCACTTCTAGAATGCAGTCCCTCTCATCAGCATCATCTTTTGGAAGTAAAAACTTAAGAAGCAAATGTTGAATTCTTTTCTCTTCTTCAATAGCCTGACTCAGTTCGTCATTTGCCATTTCAAACATGTCTTCGTCTTTGGTACATTCAACCATTAGTGACTTCAAACCAGCAATCTCCTACATAGTGAGATGAGAAAAACTTTAACGGGCATTTAAAGGATGACAAACCTTTATGAATCAAATAAGTTGTTAACTAAATTTCCATTGAAAAGGAGATGCAATCAATATAGTACCTTCTGCTTCGTCCTCAGCTCACTTATAAGTTACATTGAGTCACGTAGTTTGCTGAGCTCTTTATTAGCCTTTGAATACTCAGCTAGTGAGGCTTCTGGCTTTAAGCAACACCAGAATATGCGACATTACTTAATACTCTTATATGAAAAGAAGTTGAAGAAACAACTTTAAAAACAGAATACGTAAGAAACAAAGAAAAAAATTATGGATCAATCAGAATAACCTAAATGACCTTGTTTAAGAAATTCTTAAGGCAAGCACTTCTGTGATCAATAGTTAATAACCTTCCCTCCATGATCCTGACGAAGTCATGTGATAACTCTGAATGCAACTCTGTTATTAACACAGAAAACAGTACCAGAACAAAGATATTGAGAGACCAAAATCTGAGACCTTTGCTCCCATGTATTTGTCAAGAAGAAGATTACTAGTTTTTAGATCCCTATAGATGATGGCTGGAACATAGCCAGTGTGAAGATACTCTATCCCAGCATAAGCAAAAAAGTTTGAAGCCGGTTTAAGTTACTCTTCTATGCTTCATTCTAACAACAAACAAAAAAACCTATTTCCAAGAAAGGCATAAATTGAAACCATTAAAGAACTAGTTGTTTATATACCTTTTATAGCATCTTCAACAATATGAAGACGTTTGTCCTTGACAGGAGTTACCTAATCCAGAGAAAAATAGCAGTGAATTCATGTGTGTCAGCGCTAACCCACATCAAATCTGCAAAAATCCTGCCACAAACATGGTATAAATCCATAAAAGGGATAAACTTTTATCTGGGTTCCTCAAAAGCCAAAGCTTTTAGTGCAAGAGAGAAAACTTGGAAACAAATAAGCAAATTAATCGAACAAAATGATAGGAAAAAAGTTTCCTACCAGCTACATAACAACTGAAACAAAAATATGAACCCCAACATATGATTTTAAGAACCACAAAAACAGCGAGGGTTTCAGATTAGGTTTATTCTGAGATTGATGTCGAAGATTCTAATGGCGTTGTGACGTTTACTCCTATCTTTATGTATTTCAGATTAGGTTTATCTCGTCGAATAGAGACATCGTTGAGAGAGGAAAGGCCAGAAATTTTAGAGAGGGAGCAGAAACTATCGCTCTCTCTCCTCTCTCTCTCTATATATAAATATAGATATATCTTTACGAAAGAATTCTGACCGTTGGATAAAATGGACAAATGAGATTGATTTCGTGTTTGTCCATCCTATTCATCCTTAATATATATACTTAATAACTCAATTTCTAAGAATATGATCACATCATTTCATGACATTGTAGCAGAGAATAAGACAACTTACAAGTATATCAAATGTCACCGTCAATTTTTTTTTTAATTCTCAAAAGAGTGTCACCGTCAACTTCAACATTTAAGTTTAGTTTAGAAGAGCGGTGGCAGTTAATAACCTACTGAAATCAATCTGCTGAAATGATAAGTACTTATTCTCAATAAGTACTTATGTGTTTGGAATTGCTGTTTTGGTAACTATTGAAATATGAAATAGGTGTTTGGCAAGTGCGGTTGCGATTGCAGAAAAGAGATAAAATGACTAAAAAGTCATTGATTTAATAAATTATTAATTGTTGTATAAATAATTAAAAAATATATTATTAGTCATATAAATTTAAATTTATAAATAATAAAATATTAAATTAAACTAAGAAAATATAAATAAAATAAATTTAGTAAATAAAATATTTCATAAAAAATATATTATTAGTAATATAAATTCAAATTATAAATAAGAAAATATAAATAAATTAGTAAAATATTTCATAAAAATATTATTAGTCTATAAATATTAAAATATTAAATTAAAATAAGAAAATATAAATAAAATAAATTTAGTAAATAAAATATTTCACCTTATAGATACTATTGGTAAGGGATATGTATGGAGAAATATATAACATATCCATCATTATCTTTTTCTTGATATGTGTTTATTTATATTATTGAAAAATGATAATTTAGATTACAATTCCATGGTAACAAGTTGTCCTTGGGATATTTCATAAATTTAGGTACCTTTAATATTATAAAATTAAAATTATAAATAGTAAAATATTAAATTAAAATAAAGAAAATAAAAATTGGGAATAAACTATTTAATAAAGTATAATTGTTCATGTTATTGTAAACGTAAATGAAATTTACACATTCATCATGCTCATAATAATACCAGCTTGAATACTAGCCATTTCATCTACTTGACCTGAAGAGAAAATATCATCATGTATTACATAATCTTTATCGCACAAATTAAGCTCTCCATCCACGTCATACTTTTTAAAATGGGAATCATCTTGAGAATGATGATGGATATAGTTGTGAAGTGCCATAATCGCGACCACAATTTTCACTTGCTTATCAAATGGATATCTCGACATTATTTCAAGTATGCAACACTTCCTCTTCTATACGCCAAAGGTCCTTTCAATCACGCTCCGCAATGATGAATGAATATGATTAAAAGTCTCCTTTGGTCCACTCGGTGCACTGCCATAACGGAATTTTGGGAGGTGATACCTTTGGTTTCTATAAGGGCCTAAATAACCATTTCTATTTAGATATCCAACATCCACTAAGTAATATTTACATGTAATATGTAATGCATATTAGAGATGCACAACGAAGAAATGTTTTCAAGGAATGAACTTAAAGTCATGCATACATAGTAATCATATAATTATCGACATATGTATACCTTTTACCTTGGGGAGATTTTGGAAATTTTACACAATTTTAATTGAGGGCATTATTGAATATGCGAGCATCATATACAAATCCTTCCCAACCAGCCCAAAAAAATGTAAATAGCATATCGAAATTGCATACTGCCATTACATTTTGAATAGGTTGGCCTTTTCGTCCAATGTAAGGCATTTGTAGTGAAGGTGGTAGAGTTGCCTTTACATGAGTTCCATCGATAACACCAATGCAATTCTGAACATATAAGGAAAAAATGTGCAAAAATGTTAGTTCAAAAATTTCATAAATATGAACTCTATAAAATTGAAAAGAATTTACCTTAATGTGAGGCCAGTAGCGAGTCTTTTTTTTTATCTGTAAAGGAACTGTTTTGAATTCTGGATCAGGCGAATTTATGATGTCTATGGCCATGGTGGCTACAATATCCAATACGGATGCAAAATTCCTAAAGACTGTCTTGCCAAAATGTTGAAAAGTTTCTTGAACATTTCTATTACTTTCTCCATGTCCGAGTGTATATAAGAACATCCCTAATAACTCCATAGGATTTATATCCCTGGTGCCTCTAAAATTATATTTGAGTTGCAGCTCATGGCATAACATCATAAATACTCTTTTATCCATCCTAAACATATTCAAAACACCTTAGCTCATTGCCACCTAGGATTTCATTAATTTTGCTACTTCCAAAATAAGGAGAAACCATACATGGTTCCTTACGTATATTTCGATTATACCAATCTATGATCATGCAACTGCTGCACTTAAAATTATGTCATGCTCAAATTCTTCATCAAAATCACTTTGATATACCATACCTGCAACGATGAATACTACATATTATAGACTGAAAAACTATGGCATACGAAATGACAATATCCATAAGTCATACACACCAAAGAAAAATGACAAAAATAGTGAAAAGTTTGATAATATTAAATAAGTCAGAAGTCTGATATAAGAAAATAAGAAATCCAATAATAAGTAAGAAGTCTAATATAAAATTAAAAGTTCTAAATCTATCCATGTATTTGAAATACCAATTCTGATAATAAAGAACCACCTAAAAACATCATGGCCCCAAATTAGACATCATAGACAGAAAATAGCCACTTTATTTCTTCAATTGTTGCCTTTGAAGCCAACCAACTTTAATAGCAGCATCCGACAATGCTCTAAAGCACTTTCACTTAGTTTTGTCTTCAGAAAGCTCAAGTGCAAAATAATATAAATCACTACCTCGTTTAATTTTTGTTAATGCATTTAATTGTGCGACCACTTCTGCCCAACTACAACTTGGAGGATCTATTTTCACCATTCTAGATGCTTTTCTTTCTTCATTTATACTCTTCAAGATCTCTACAAGAGAATCTATTGAATGAGATACTTGTTTACTATTAGAAACTTTTCGTTTACCCTCTCTTACAGCTTAAAATTGGGATGCAGATCTTTTCTTATTCCTTTGTTGGTTTCCTACTCTTCCAGGTTATTGTTATCTTTACTTAAATTGATTGGCCCTTGAGAATTTTGTGATAGTAATATCCCAATATATGGTGACCATGCAGCATCCCCTGTGGCAACCACATCCATAAATAATATGTCTAAATCATCTTCAAAATTCCAAGCCTCGATTGCAAAATTTTGCTACTTGGGGTACTGCCTACATAATTTAGTATGTTACTATAAATCAATAAATATATGTTATGGCTAGTGTACAATGTACCTTTAGCCTTTTCTCCCACCATTCAGGCGATGCAGCAATTGTCTACTTTTCAGGATCCCAGCCATAACCCGTTTCTTTTCCCTTGAGTT
This sequence comes from Erythroxylum longipes, assembly GCA_027563885.1. Classification (NCBI taxonomy): domain Eukaryota; kingdom Viridiplantae; phylum Streptophyta; class Magnoliopsida; order Malpighiales; family Erythroxylaceae; genus Erythroxylum; species Erythroxylum longipes. The sequence continues at coordinate 15,118 of JAOQMS010004109.1, forward strand.
CCTCCCATAACTTCCAATTCTTCTTGAGTTCATCACATTTATTTTTCAGCTAAGTTTTGTCATAAATCTTGTTTGTTGCTGTGTTAAAATTGATAACCAAATTGGCCCACCCAGTCCTATTGAAGTGTGAGGTATGGCGTTTACCCGCTTCTACTTGAACTTTACATGCAGCTATGAAAATTTTTGTGAGATGACTATCCTATTAAGCTTTTTCTGAATGTGTAAGATTCTTTTGACTCGCCATCTACAAATAACATGTAAAAAATTAATTAGAATGATAATAATTGGTGTGGTGCAACTATCATAAAGCAATAATCCATTCAAAATAATAGTCTAAAGAAAAACGCCTTCAGATCAGAAGTATGCCAATAGACATGTTAATTTTGGCCCGGCCCGGCCCGAGTTTGAAACGACATCATTTTGTATTTTTTTATATTAAAAAAATATAGACGGGTCGGGTTTGGCCAGGGCCGCCCTTGGCCAGCCGGGCCACGGTTCGGGCCGCCCATTGGCGGGCTGTTTTTGAGGCCGACCCATTGACATCCATATATGCCAAACAGGACAATACAGCATAACCTATGAATAATGGAAGACTAGTATCTTTGAGTTCAATACTCGATCCAGTGGCTTGCTATCTCAATTGCAAGATTAATCAAGGACTGGAAATGCAAAAACTCATATATTGGAGCTAACATTTTTCATTTTGCAGCTCATGTTGTGTGAAGAAAACCAAGTAGTCGTTACATAAACTCCATACCAAATTAAAATATAAAAGCTACTGCAACAAACACGGAGACGCGCGAGGTGGCGAGTGCCTAAGAGGATGAGGAACACGGAGAGCTAGAGAGAACGAAGAAGACGATTCGTTGGACTTGCTTTCTATTAGTTAAGGGTATAATCGAAAATAATAATTATCAGAAGGTTATTAATGGAAAGTAGAATTTTTACTGTAAAAGTACTTTTTTACAGCAACCCTCTTTTTACGTATTGATTTCTGCGGTGGCACCATACTTTTTTCTGGCCTCTGATTGTTCGCTTACAGATCCAAACATGTGACTGTGTTTGGAAACTGTAGTGGATGAGTGCTTATCCCCACCATACCACATATCTAAACGCACCCTCAATCTTGTGAAAGATCAAACGCACCTACAAAATCCAAGATTTAGGATCCATTTCATGTTTTAGCCCTACAATAACAACATCAATATTAATCAGTGAAGACTAATAGATTACAAGTATATATTCAAATAATTAAAAAAATAAATAAAAGATAAGTATACATAAAAGATAATAATAATAATTATAAATAAATAAATAAGTATAAATAAAAATGAAAAACAATGAATATAAGAAGGTAAAGAATAAAAAGAAAAAGAAAAAGAAAAAAGTCTTTTTAGGTAAATAACTAAAAAACTATATATTAAATCAGGGACGGATCTAGAAACTTTTTTGAGTGGGGTAAAATATTTAAAATTTTTTGAGTAGGGGCAAAATATAAATTTTTTATAAGATCAAAATTTAAAATAATAATATTTTTATATGAAATTTTTTGGAGGAAGTAGGGGAAATTTTTTGGAGGCAGTGATGTGCCTCCATTCCTGTATTAAATATTTAAACTAAATACAATATGTGTTGCACTCTCCGCCATATTAACATAAAATCTGTTAAAAGCCACGATAGAGGCTAGGGAATAAGCACTATGAAATTTGCTTTCATTATGGCAGTTGTCAGTTGGCAGTAGCGGTGGAGCCAATGGAATTCTCTAAAGTATATTTAGTTGGGGTATATTAATGGAATAAAATGGAATGTAATATTATTTATGAGAGGAGAATTTATAATAAAATGGAATGAAATGAAATAGAAGAGGAGAGTTTCATATTACATCCCATTATATTATAAACAGTAAAAATGAAAAATCTCTAATTTAGGGAGTTTATGATGAAATGTAAAATGGTAAACAACTTTGTATTATATTACATTATAAACTCTTCATCCAAACAACATTTCACTATATTCTATTATGAATCCTTCCGTCTCTCTCAAATAAAAATTTTCTAATATTACATCTATTTACATTCCGTTCCATTATAAACCATTCATCATCATCATCATCATCATCATCATCACCCAGTTTGAAATCCTGCAATGAAGCGAGGTTTGAGGAGGTCTGATAGTACGCAGTCTTACCCCTACATAGTAGAGAGACTGTTTCCGGTAGACCCACATACAGA
>JAOQMS010004158.1:0-17344 GCA_027563885.1 Erythroxylum longipes
CCTTGTCCTTTAAGCCATATACCGAAAATGCCCTCAAATTCTTCTCATGCATTCTTTCCATAAGCTCTTATGCTTAATTTGATGGAAAATTTGTTCATGGGGCCAACATATCATCTTAGTTTGCCACACTTCATTGTCTCATTCATGTTAGTAAGGTATTAGATATTCGTGATTCTATAGAACCTGTGTCACACATGACATATGTGTTTGATATTTTTAGGTATCGAAAGCCATGCAGGATGGAATGTTGGACTTTAGTTATCTTTGGATCAAATACTTTTTAACTTTTAAATTGTTACCAATACAATGGTATGACTTAATTGAGTTTTTAAACTAATTTCAAACTTGTAACAATACTACAATTAAGTATTGTCTAAGGGGGAGAATGTTGGACGTTTTTGACTTTTCCTATAAAATTGGACAACATTTGACTACGTTTTTTGGTTTTTTCAATAACTTATCAGTTAAGTTATGTAATTTGATCCAGATAAAAGTAATAAAGTGGCCAATAAATGATCTAAATCAATGAGTCGAAGTCTAGGAGGAAAATGGATCCTGATTAATATGGACCGTATCCATATCGGGCCTGTGATGGGGAAGCCCAATATGGAAGTTATATATATAAAGGTTAAGGTCTTCTGCGGTTACTCATATCATTCGTAAGCATATGGATTCTCTAACCTTTAAAAGCGCTTACATTTTGAGAAAACCATAGAAAGGCGTTAACGATGTGTCGGTGAACGATTCCCGTAAATGTTGCAGAAGATTAGAGCTTATTTTGACCTCAAAAACTGCTTTGAAAGTTGGAATGAAACTGAAATAAGGTATTCCGCATTTCCTTTATTTTTGACTTTTTGATGAACGATCCGGGGCACGTAATAAGGTCTATGGTACGTGTTACAAAGGCTTCCAAGAATATGTCTACATTAACATTTGATTGAACGATTCATGATTCCGTCTTCACTTCGAAGCCACAGGATTGTTATAGCCAATTTTTTATCGGCTAGCTATTTCCTACCGTTATTGCCTGAACTCCTTTGGGATGAGGGATCAGACCTCCTGTTTCAGTTACGATGTTTCTATCATGTTCCATTAAATCCTATCCATACATTTACGTAGATCCCGTATAAATGTATGAATAAGATTTAATGAAACAGGGTTGGAACACAGTAACTGGAATAGAAGATTTCATGTGTTGGGATGATATGTATAATTAGTTGGTTTAGCTTTCAATTGTCTTGTACACTCAACACGATCTTTTTATTGACAGGTTAGGTTGTCCTTCCTCATTTTTCTTAAAATATTTAATTTTCATCGTCTTTACGTGAAAAAGAATAAAAATGATCTTATTAACAGTATTTATAGTAAAATTTTTCTAATTGAAACTTTTTAATTTAGAAAACAATTCTATTACTTTTTAAAATTATAAATTCTATATTTTAAATAAATTATTATCATTCCATGAAAATACTTACCTATATTTGAATATTTTAAAAAATTATAAAAGATTACCCTTAAATTTTCAAGTATATTAAAGAACTTACTAAGAAGTTCTTGTTATAATGGATTTATTGTAATTATATATGGAAATATACTTCATTAAGATTGAATTACAACATTCATTAATTTTGTAGAGTGATCAATACAATTTTATAGTATAACAAAAAAGTATATTGCATATTTATATTTGGAACATATCTCAGAATCGAGTTTTAGATTATATTTCACAGCACATTTTTCAAACCCAGTATATCTTATCCTGTTTTGGTAACGGCTATAACCCCTTATTATCCTTAATCACCATTTGTCACAGCCAATTGCAGTTATTGAATGACTCAAAAACAAAAATACGCATAATCCAGTGATTGAAGTCTAATGTGAAACATTGATCACATTATTACGTATCACTACAGTTCATATGCAATATTGATTTTTTTTTCGGGTAAGGACATTGATTACATTATTACATATCACTACGATTTATCCTAGCAAATGGTATTTTAGGAGATAATTAGCAATTTAGTGCCGCGGTTGTCATGATTTGTTATAACAAACAATTTTGATTAGAAACAACATGAAAGACGTATCCCATTAATTTCAATTGATATATTTTAGAATAATAACATCTAATTGAAGTTATCTTCAGATTTTTGGTTGATATTTTTGAGGAGTCTTTCAGAGGCGACGTACAATTCCTTTACGTGGATTCTTGTTCACCTTGGGTATGGGCTGTGCGTTGTAATTAAGGAAGGAACTGCATATACAGGTGATCGAAACGTGACTGATTATACAACGCATTCCACCGTTTACATAGCTCTGAAAGAAGATCCATTAGGTATCAGGACATTGAACCTTCAATTCAAAAGGTCCCCAAAAGTAATGGTGGTCCACCATACACAGTGTACACAGTTGGTCCATTTTGTACATGATGCCTATCACTAGGATTCACGTGCAAGAGAAGATACAATCTTAGTATGATCCAAGATTGATCGTATATATTTATGGGCGAATAGCCATAACATGATATTTTATTGTAAGAATAAATGAAAAGGTACTAGTATTATGAGTGGTTCATAAATTGACCAAATAATGATCTCTCTAATAAAATAATAATAATAATGGAAGAGCAAATTTTAGTTGAAAACATTTCATTCATTTTGTTACAAATGTTGGCCCCCCTATAACCTAGCCATTAATTCTAATATCTCCAGTTTCGTTTAAACATTGGAGCAGTTAAACTAGTAATTAAGTTTTTGCCTCAAAATTTTGGAATATTAAATATATATATTAAGATTCAAAATGTGTTCCTCTCCGTATCTAAACCATCCTAGATTCTTTTCACATATTCGAGATGTTACGTTTATAGATAAATAGATGATAAGGAAGCAAAAAGTATTATCAAAGAGATGAATATGGCATGGAGTAGGGAAAATCGTGATAATCAAATTAAGACAAATAAGATAGTTATTGCGAATTGAAAATCATGAACTTGATGTACAAAATTTAGTTAAATAGTGTATTGTTATTTTCGCCTTAGTACTATCTGTATTATATTTCTCTTGTACCCAAAGTTAAATCAAGTAAGAAAAATAAAAGGTCTTTCAGTTTTTCATGGTATAGAGCCTTGAAAACTCATAAGCATAAAACAACCTCATTCCTTTATTCCCTTCATTAGTTGGATATGGAAGAACTCAAACTCACAATTCAATCATTTCATCACTGTGCTAGTTTGATATCAATCAAACTGAGCTCTAATAATTATCTCAATTGGAGATCACAAATCCTTCATCTAACTCCCAATCTCGAAGTGCTTGTGCTTCATCACTTGGTTAAAAAACCAAGGCCAAGCTTGAAGATGGAAAAGGCAACCAACTTATGTATACCTTATGGCTAGCGGACAATGGACTATTAATCTCATGGCTACTCGGCGCAATAAAGGAGGAAGTTCAACCATCCATTGCCCAAGATGTGACTGCCTACAATGTCTAGAGTTCAATAGACGAATACTTGCAACGAACCACAATTGAAAAAAGAAAGCCTACTCAAAAATATGTTGACGACTATAAAAAAGGGATCACGACCCTTAGATGAATATATAAAAATTTCAATTGTAAAGATCTTGCAGCTATCAGGAAAATAGTACATGATCTTGATAAAGTTTTTCAAATTGCTTGAGGATTAGGACCAAAATATGAAAACTTTTGACTAGCTAAGATATCCAAACCGCCTTATCTGACTTTTAACCAATTTGTGCTTGCTCTTCAAGGATATGAGCTGGCTCTTACCATCTACAAGGAAGAAGGAAAGGCCACATTAAACATAATAAAGCATTTTTTAGCCCTCATAGGCATAGTGGAAACAATAGAGGAAATCGAGGTTATTTTAACTCAAAGAGTATAGGCTTTACTCCAGCTGCTCGATATAATAACATAGGCTCTAGTTCAAATAAACCATAAGGGAAGAAACTAACGAAGTCGGACAAAACTAAGAAAAGGACGATAAACTAATCTACCAAATTTGTGGAAAGAAAAATTATGTCGCTCTCAATTGTTGGTATATGTTTGATTATTCATATCAGTTAGAGGACTCACCGCAGGCTCCAGCTGCTTTAACCATGAATAATAGTGGCCCCTCCCTCTTCATGGACTTAAAAGCAATAACGCGTATCATCAATGATGCAATTACGTTGCTTAATCCAAAACCGTACAAAGGAAATGATGTTATTTATGTTAGAAATAGAGAGATAAACTAGTTATAACACATATTGGCGATACAAGAGTTCGTAGTTTAAATTTAAAGGTTGTTCTTGTTGTCCTTAAACTAAAGAAAAACTTAATTTTAATAAGCAAAACCACACTATTAATAACTCCTGTAATATTGAATTCACTCCATTTGATTGTGTTATTAAGCATCAAAACAAGAGAACAATAGGGAAGGAGCATAAAAAAATAAGGGTTACTTATAAAAAAAAACTGAAACTTTCCTCAATTTTTCAATATTAGCCCGAATTTTAAAAAGTAACAATTAAATATATAAACTTTCAATTTTTTTCAATTCTAACCCGACGTTAGCCTCACTGTTATCTATGCTGATGTGGCACTGCCACATGCCAATAGACCCCTACTAATCTAACATGTCAGCGTGATTAAGAGGTGATTGTCTAATTAGTGAAACGACTACTAATCAGACACGTCAGCATGATTAAGAGGCGATTTTCTAATTAGTGAAATGCCGTCGTTTCATAGCAAAATTGAAATGATGTCATTTGAATTTTGGAGAAAGCTTCAATGTATATTCATCTTCACTCTTATACCCTAAACCCCTAATTTCGTCTTCCCTTATGCACTCTTACTCTCACACTGTCGGTTTCTCAAACCTAAATTTTAATTCTATAGTTTGATTAAATTTTTTATTTTTATTGATTGAAATTGGAATTGAAAAACTAGAAACTGAATCGTAATAGCTTGAGGTAGAAATATGGAAAGTCTAGACTTATAACACTTGAATATGGAAATTGTAAATCCCAGAATAACATGTATGTGTTGTTGTTAGTGTTTGCGATTTCTTGTTGTGTTTTTTGCTTGTGTGATGTTTGCAAATATGTGAGTTTACATTACTGTTGGGTATTGTTTTGTGTTTTATTTTGAGTTTCTTGAAAAGTAAAACTCGTAAAACAATGAACCTTAGAATTGTTATGGAGTTTTTAAAATAAGGTTTGAGGTTGCCAAATGAATGACCCCTAAAAGACCCAACATATTATTGGTTTATGATTTTTGGAATGGAATTTTTGCAATTTTTGGTTGTTTGTGTATATTGATTATCACCACTATTGGTGATTGTTAGAACCAGTAGCGAATCACAACCAGTGTGTGAGGGCGGTGAATGCCCATAGACCAACACGCGATGGAGGTCCACTACAAATCATTGGGGAGGATTTTGACGAAACCGTAAATTGCGGGAATTTGTGTGAGGCATCTGTAAGTTGTTTCTAGTGAGGGTGAATTTTGTGTTACTGTTTACATTTGTGGTGGCTCGAAAGTGATAGTAACATAAGGAGGCGTGCGTGGGTAGTATCACCAGTGGTCTAAATCGCCATTGTTGAGTTAGCTTTCATCGCTAGTGGCGAGATCCCTAATGTTCAAGGGCAACAGACGCCCACAAACCAGTGGCGAGTCGCCATTGGTGAGGGATGATTAGTCACCCACAAAGGGCTGTGTGATAACAGAAATGTGTGGAGAGGAAAGGGATACATCATCAAAGACTACAACAAGGCGGTAGCAGCAGGCGAAAACAAGGGAATTGTGACGGCGAGAAATTCCAGATATTACGTTTTAGGGCGTAAAAGTTCAAGAACATATGTTGAAGCTTTCTCCAAAATCCAAATGACGTCATTTCAATTTTACTATGATATGACGTCGTTTCGCTAATCAGACAACCACCTCTTAATCATGATGACGTGTTTAATTAGTGGGGCTCCATTGACACGTGGCAGTTTCACATTAGTATAGATAACTGTGAGGCTAATGTCAGGCCAGAATTTAAAAAAATTGAAAGTTTATGCATTTAATTGCTACTTTTTAAAGTTCGGGCTATAACTAAAAAATTGAGGAAAGTTTGGGCTTTTTTAGTAATTAACCCAAAAAATAATTATATGCTTTGGATTCAAGTTTTCATAAGGCTTTATCTGCAATAAGAGGGGAAATTTTATCTTTATTGTGGCACCACCTAGACATCCAAATGCAAAGATTATATCTCTACTAAAAGGCAAGAAAGCTATTGACGTCACTAATTAGCGAACTAGTTTATTTGTGTTAATTGTCAAGTTGAAAAGAGACGTATGTAGTGCTTTAATTTGAATAACAAAATTACTAATTTTGTTCTACAAAAGTTGCATTGTGATCTCTAAAGACCAACTTCTATCACTTCAAATCAAGGTTTTCAATTTTATGTTAATTTTATGTATAATTTTTCAAGGTTCAATTGGTTATTCCTTAAAAAAAAGAGTTAGAAAAATTTTATTCTTACTTTCTCAATTTTCAACAACTTTTAGTAAACCAATTTGATAAAATGATTAAAATTTTTCGTATGATAGAGGTGGAGAATTTAAGTTTTTATTTTCCCAAACATATTGGTAATTGTGGAATTTAACTATAAATCTCATGTCGTATAATACTAGAACAAAATAGTGTAACTGAAAAAAAAACACAGACATATTGTTAAAACATGTATCATATTATTTCATACTAATCTACCAGCATTCTTATGTTAGTTGAAGCAATTCTTCCAGCTACATATTTAATTAGTAGGATATCATGCTTAGTTTTACATAACCAATCTCTATATTTCAAGCTATATCATAAGGAACTTGATTATAAAAGCTCCAGAGTGTTTAGATACTTGTATTTTCTATCTTTAAGGCATCAAAGAGGAAATAAGTCTATCAAGAAAACATATACATGTGTGTTTAGCAGTTATAGTCTAATCCATAAAGTCTATCAATGTTATGGACCTCAGACAAAGAGAGTTTACATCTCAAGGCATGTTTTTTATGAAGGCAAAATTTTCTTCAATAAACTCCTTTAGAATCAAATGCAATTGGAACTTAATGAATATCTATCCTTTGATGAACGGTTTAACATTGAATATCCATCCTTTGATGAATGGTTTAACATCACATACGATGTTGATTTTAAGAATCAATCCAAAATTTAATCAGTATTGCTTCATCTATTTTGAATACTAATACTAGTTATAATGCAAATAATGTTGAAACTCTTAATAACCATAATAGGCCAACTCTAAACGTTGAGAATGATGCACTATCTAATGTGAAAGAATTGTAAAAAGTGAATCATTGGCAATAATGGAACTACTCATCAATGCACAAGCTGCAATATTTCCAGATGATGTAGTAGAACTCGTAGATGTACAAGATATTGCATTATTGGGTGGCCATGTCAATAACTTAAAAGATGTCAGCATCAATAACAATACAAGTGAAGCTTGTTTTCATCCATAATAAGATAGGCATCCTCCAAATTATTTGCAGGCCTATTAATGCTATTTAATCTAAGAAACATTACCTGCAAAACCACAAAATCACCACCATGCACTTAAAGGCTCTTGTTAGGTGGCTTCCATGGAGGAAGAATTGAATGATCTTCATTCAAATAAGGCTGGTCACTAGTTCCATGTTCATCAAATGTGAATGTAGTTAGATCAAAATGGGTCTTTTAAACTAAATGTTGGCCTAAGGTTTATGTTTAATGATTCTAATGATAACTAAAATGTAAATTGGATTTATTTCCTTATATAGGCAATGATATAATTTTTAAAAGGAAATAAAATCATAGGATAATTGGTTCCTTTCTTACAGGAACCTTCTTTATGAACTTACCTAATTAGAAATAGTTTCATGACATCCAGAAGGATCTTACTAATTAGAATAATTTGCTCCTGAAGACAGAACGTTTATCTTAACGTCTAAATATTGAAGATTTCAGCAAAGATGATATCAAAGATTAAGCAACGGCTTGAAGAAAATGTCTACTTAAGGAAGATCCACTGCATTTACGAAACACACAGACTTGTAAAATACTTTAGCAGCATCAATATTCTTGAAAGTCATATCTATATCAAACCCCTAGTGCTTTATAAAGTGAAATCACTCTATTGAGAGTGATTATTAAACCCTTTATACATTTCTTGTTGAAAACTTGTAAAGGTTTGTTAAACACTATGAGTGTGGAAGGTTGAAGGACATTGAAAAATACCTTCAACTTGAAAAATATGTACTTATGAGTTTTGAGAGACTCGCGAAAATTTACTACTTAGATTTTATAGTGAAATACTCAAGTTAAATACTTGGGGACTGGATGTAGGATTTGTTACAAGTCAAACCAGTATAAATCGACTGTTACTCTCTCTCTCTTAATTTTTAAACTTTCGCATTATAGTATTTTTGTTTTCAATTTACGAAAGGCTCCTTTAGTTTTACAATAGGCTTGTTCTACTTTTATATCACAAAAGCCGTCTTTCATTATGAGCGATAATAGGCTCCTATCGACTAACAGGCTCCTTTCGTTTTGAGCGTTAACAAACTCCTATCGACTAATAGGTTCCTTTCTTTTTGAGCGCTAACAGGCTTCTATCAATTAGCAGACTCTTTTCCTTTTTAAACGATAGCAGGTTACTTTTAATTAACAAGATTCTTTTGTTTTCAACGTTAACATGATTTTTAAAAAGTTGATAGGACCCTTTTATTTATAAACTTATTTTGTTTAGGAGGATATTATCAATTTGAAAGTACCTTGTAATTTTTTTACACACAGTTCATCTTTCTCTCTTGCGTGTGTTTGCTTTATCATTTAGTATCAGAGTGAGGTTTCACATTTATTGTGTTTTACAGCACGTGATAGATCATGACAAACAATTTGAGAAGCCTTGAAGAATAATCCGTCTCAAAGCCTCCTTATTTCAATGGAAACAACTATTCCTACTGAAAAGAGAGAATTACTGTTTATCTTCAATCTATAAATATCAAAATCTGGAAAGATATCAAAGTTGGAGCCACACCTCCTGCTACTGAGGATGTAGAAGTGTGGACTGATGTTAATAGAAGAAATGTATAGCTGAATGCCAAAGCAAGACATTATCTGATCTGTGCACTATCTCCGGAAGAGTACGAAAAGATATCTTACTATTCTATAGCAAAGGAAATATGGGAAAAACTATAAGTCACCTTTGAAGGAACGAACGAGGTTAAGAAACATAGAATAAGTCTTTTAGTGCATCAATACGAAACTATTTGCATGAAACAGGTAGAAATAATAGACGAATTCTTTAGATGCTTCAACAACATTATCACTGCCTTGAAGAACTTTAGTAAGATATATCCCAATGATGAGATTGTGACAAAGATTCTAAGATCCCTACCAAAGTAATGGAGACCTAAGTTGACAACTCTAAAGACTACAAAGGATCTCAACATTATCTCACTCAACTGGTTAAGAGAAAGCTTAATGATCCATGAAGCCAAACTTAGGTGGGATGAAGGATCCTTATACAAAAGAGGGATGACACTAAAAGAAACTGATGAATCAAACGAAGATGAAAGTGACAGTGAATTGCAAATAGATGGAGATGACTGGTTAAGAGGAAACTTAATGATCCATGAAGTCGAACTTAGGTGGGATGAAGGATCCTCATACAAAAGAGGAATGACACTAAAAGAACCTAATGAATCAAATGGTGATGAAAGCGACACTGAATTGCAAATAGATGGAGATGACGAATTCAATTTCATGGTCAAAAAATATGCCTGCTTCTACAAAAAGAAGCTCATAAAGAAAAGAGAATGAAACAAGAAAAATGGAAACGACAGGTTCCTATCAAAAAGGAGTAGCAGTAATAGCAATACATAAAACAATCAAATTATATGTTATCGTTGCAAGAGACCTAGACATGCAAGACAAGAATGCCCTCTTCTTCAAAAGGATACCAAGCTATGAATGTAGCTTGGTCAGATGAGGACTTTGAAAACTTTAAAAAAGTAGAGCCTGAAGAAGTCAACAATGTTTGCTTTATGGCCGAATCAAGAGACGATAAGATATATTATTCTGACTCTGATATTGAAATTGATGAATTAAGAGATGCATATCATGAACTGTATGATTAGTATAAAAAATTAACAGTGTAGTATTTCAAAAAGGTTGAGAAGTCCAAAAATAATGATGCATCCTTGACGAATAAGATTGAATCACTACAATATGAGAATAAGAACTTATTGTCTAGAATTATGTCTCTTGAAAATAACAACAAGCAAAAAGTCTCTGAAAAGGAATTCTTGGAGCAAAAGGTAAGTCAGTAGAGAATGCATTGCTTGAAAATGATTTTGTTAAGGTAAAACAGTTAGAAGAAAAAATTGCTTCTCTAGAAAAAGATCTTGTCAATTTTGTTGATGGAAGGAACAATCTGGATGCATTACTTGGCAATGGTAAAGGTGTTTTTGATAAGGTTATAATAGGATATAATGAAAAGAAAAATATTAGGCCATACAAGAATTTCTTTGTTAAATCCAGCAATAGTCATAGTCAAAATAATAAAAACCTGATAAATAGTAAAAATTACAATAATTTTCATTCATCTATTTTGTGCAATTACTGTGGTAGTTATGGTCATATTATTCATTCCTGTAACTTTCAAAAATGAAGAAATTATCTCAGATGCACGTTTGGAGATCGAAAGGTCAAAATACTAACCTGAAAGGACTTAGAAAAATTTAGGTACCTAAAATGAGATAATATATTCTGCATATATGCTTCAGAATAGAGACAAGAGAAAATTAATGGATAGTTAATAGAGGTTATTCAAGACACATGATAGGTGAAATATCACATTTCAATTATATTCAAAGGAAAGACTGAGGTAATGTTGTCTTTGCCAATAAAAACAAGACAAAAGTCATAGGGATTGGTAAAATTGGTGACTCTAACTCTGCTTCTATCGATAATGCTCTTTATGTTGATGGATTAAAACCTAAATTGTTGAGTGTAAGTAAATTATATGATAAGGGTTATAAAGTTACGTTCTATGCATCACATTATGAAATTACTGATAATCTTAGTGACAATATTGTATTTATTGGCCCTAGAAATCAGAACATATACTGTGCTCAACTAGAAGATATGTCTTCATAAAATGTCAAATGTTTTGTTTCTATAGAAAATGATTCATTTATTTGGCATAGAAGATTTGGACATGCTAACATGAGCATCTTATCAAAATTGTCCAAAATGAGCTAATGACAGGACTTCCTAACCTGAAGTTTGAGAATAATCAGGTCTGTAAAGCTTATTTAAAAGGAAAACAAACCAGAAGTGACTTCCCTCCTAAAAACATTGTGTCTGCAAACCTGCCGCTTAAACTTATACACATGGACTTATTTAGTCGTACTAGGACTCAAAGCCTTAGTGGTAAACATTACGACTTTGTCATAGTAGATAATTATTCTAGATTTATATGGATTTATTTTCTATCAAATAAAGATGTTACTTTTGAAGTCTTTGAGAAGTTTTGCAGAAAAATTTATATTGAAAAAGGATACTGCGTAAACATCTATTCAGAGCGATTATGAAGGAGAATTCGATAACATGAAATTCAAAGATTTCTATAATGAAAATGGGATATCTCACAATTTTTCATACCCAATGACTCCTTAGCATAATGGAGTTGTTGAGAGAAAGAACATGACTCTCGTTGATATGGCTATAACAATGCTATGCAAAAGTGGTCTACCTCCAGGTTACTGGGCAGAAGCTGTATCAACTGCCTGTTACATACTTAACAGGTGCCTTATATGACCCATTTTGAAAAAAAACCCTTATGAATTATGGAATAGAAGAAAATCGAATGTTGCTAACTTTCCAGCATTTGATTACAAGTGCGTCGTTCTAAATAATGGAAAAGACAACCTTGGAAAGTTCGATGCGAGATCAGATGAAGCTATCTTTCTGGGCTATAGTGCCGTTAGTAAAAGATTCAGCGTTTACAACAAAAGAAAAAAGAATCAATATGCATAGTATTTGATGAAGCACTACCCTCGACAATAACAGCTGATTTAGAAGAATCAATACGCATAGTATTTGATGAAGCACTACCCTCGACAATAACAGATGATTTAAATGATAAAGAACATCCCTTGGCTCCTAAAATACATTGCAGACTCAAGCTACACCTATAGTGCCTTCGAAATTACAAGATCAAGAAGGTCCTTCTGAAGCTAGGACAAAGCAGACTCCTTTCTCTGAGCAGGAGCTTATACAACAAAGAACACTAAGAAAATGGAGAAGAGGTCTTGATACACATCAGTACATTCTAGGAGACCGCTCTTAAAGTCTAAAAACCATATCATCCTTCAAGAATAATGTTGTTGCCCTCATCTTACAATTAGAACCAAAAACCATTGAAGAGGCTTTTACTGACAAAAATTAGGTTTTAGCTATGAAAGATGAACTGAATCAATTTGCTAAAAACAAGTTTGGAATATGGTACCTTGTTTGCAAAACAAGTCAGCCATTGGAATTCATTGGGTATTTTGAAATAAAATTGACAAAAATGGTAAGGAGGGAAGAAACAAAGCTAGATTTGTAACTTAAGGTTATAATCAACAGGAAGGTATTGATTTTGATGAGACTTATGCACTTGTTATTAGACTGGAATCGATTAGAATTTTATTTGCCTTTGCATGTTATAGAAACTTCAAATTGTTCCAAATGGATGTCAAAAGTGCCTTCTTAAATGGATATATTAACGAAGGAGTGTTTTTTAAGCAACCTTCAGGTTTTGAAGATGAAATCCATCCTAATTATGTGATGAAGTTAACTGAAGCTCTATATGGTCTAAAGCAGGCTCCTCAAGCATGGTACGAGAGGTTAAGTAATTTTCTTCTTGAGAATAATTTTGAAAGAGGAAAGGTAGACAAAACCTTATTTATTTAGAAAAAGAAGAATGATTTACTCATAGTGTAAATATATGTTGATGATATAATATTTGATGCTGTATCAATCTTTCTATGAAGAATTCTTAGCATTAATGTAGGGGGAGTTTGAAATGAGCATGATGGGAGAACTATCTTTCTTTCTCAGATTACAAATCAGACAAACAAAAAAAGGGATCTTCATTAACTAAGACAAATACACAAAGGAACTCATCACGAAGTACGACTTTGAGAATGCTAAACCTATAGGTACTCTTATGTATACTGAAACTAAACTTGATAAGGTATGAAGAAAGCAAGGCTATGTATGAGACAAAGTATGGAGGAATGATTGGGTCACTACTATATCTTAATAACTAAAAACTAGATATTATGTTTAGTGTGTGCCTTTGCTCACGCTTTCAATCAGATCCAAAAGAAAGTCACCTTCAAGCATCCAAGAGGATCTTTTGATATCTTCACAGAACTATGGATTTTTGATTATGATATATAAAAATTGACTCATTTAATATAGTTGGCTATTGTGATGCAGATTATGCAAGTGATAAAGTCGATCGGAAAAGCACAAGTAGTCACTGTCAATTTCTTGGAGAATGTCTACTTTATTGATATTGTAAGAAATAAAATTGCACAACGCTTTCAACAATTGAAGTGGAATATATAATAGCTTCCAATTGCTATTATCAAATCTTATGAATGAAGCATCAACTCCAGGAATTCTCTTTAAACTTTAATTATATTCCTATATTATGTGATACTACTAATGCAATAAATCTTTCAAAAAATCGTGTGTATCATTTTAGGAATAAGCATATAGAAATTAAGTATCATTTTCTTAGAGATCATGTTTTAGAAGGAACCATTGATCTTTTGTATGTTAATACTGAAAATCAAGTAGTTGATATCTTCACTAAGTCATTCTCTGAAAATAGAGTTTGCGTGTTAAGAAAAGAACTTAGTATGTGCAGACTATATGACATTATTTCTCTATAGATTTTCTACGCTACTTCTCTTTGCAAATTAGCAGGCTCCTTCTAATATGATTCTTTTGAAGCCTCCTCTTATTTTAGTAGGCTCCTTTCAGTTTTGAGACCTCCTCTTAGTTTAGTAGGCTTCTTCTAGTTTAGAAGACTCCTCTCAGTTTCGAGACTTCCTCTTAGTTCAGTAGGATCCTTCTAGTTTAGACAACCCCTCTTATTTTAGAAGGATCCTTTCAATTTGACAGAGTAGGATACACGTGTCCTAAAAAAGAAGTTACTTCATGGCATTGTTTTAGGTTTTAAAAACATGCACATGCCACCCTGATAGCTTTCTGTACATGACTGACAGAAGATACGTAAACAACCACACTTCCTTTATTAGCATGTACGACTGCTAATCCTCACTCGAAATCAACGCCCTAGAATCATTAAGCAGACTTCTTTTTTCTACTCATCTTTGTCTTTCTCAGAAGTGCCCCTCTTTTCTCTCTACACCCTAACTCTCTGCTTACTCTTAAATCTCCTAACCCTCGCAAAACTTACTCACATGGCATGAACAAAATCAAAGGGACAGAAGAAAACCTTGACTTCCTCTAACCATGGCGAAATTCCTCGCCATAAACAAACTCTGGTTTCTAAGTCCTCGACTTTGTATCCAATAGTAGGATCGTTAAACACTCTTACTGAACCTGTTCTATCTCTTCTAAGTCACAAGTTTCAGAAACGCTAGAGGAGAGAAAAAGACAAATTTTGGCTATACTAACTCTAGAATCAAACACTGATTCATCCTCTAACCACAAATAGCAATATGTCTCTATATCTAATGAAGAAGAAGAGGAAGAAAAAGAAGAAGAGAAAGAAGAAGGAGAAAAAGAAGAAGAACAAGAGGAAAAAAGCTAAAAAAGAAGAAGAAGAAGAAGAATCTTCTAGTAAGGGGAGCCAGTGAGAAAAGTACGGTTCCACTCTCCTTCATTCTCACTACCCATTCTTACTCGCTTATCCTCTCCTCCAAAACTTCCACACCACCACCTACTCTCCTCAACTCGACTTTAAGGATAAAAAAGTGCCTAAAGTGCACTGGGTTGTAAACGATGATGGTTCAGATGAAAAACCAACTCTGTTAATGAGAAGACCACGGACCAGAGCAAGTATCGCAAAAAAATCTGAAAGAATTGATGAACAAAAAGAAACCCCTGATGTTGAAAAGAAAGAAGAAGAAGAAAATCAGAAAAGAAAAAGAGAAAATATAAGAAAAGGCAAAGCACCTATGGTTGAAGAACAGATTAAAGACCCAATAGTTAGGGATGAGCGAGTTTTTTAAGAAGGCATGTTTAAAGAAATACCAAAAGCAAAACGATCAAAATCCAAGAAACAAAAGAAAGGAGAATCTTTAGCACCTGTTAAGTTGTTTCAATCAATATAAGCTGAAGCAAGATACAAAATATGGTACAAGCAGCACAAGGTAGTTGCAGGACACATTTTGCCTCCTTTCCTATTTGATGAAATTAGTATTCAAACTTGAATGAGAAAGTGTCCGATGACTTAGTTAGATGTTTTTACACACACATGATAAAAGAAGAAATTGATGGAAAGTTGGTAATAATCTCTTGGGTCTATGAGTGTGAGTTATTGATTACAGAAATTTTTTTGACAAACTTCTAAATGTAATTCTGGTAGGTAGGACTGACCTTCCCTGTCATAAGTGGGACATTGTTGACCTTAATCTGGGAGAGGTTGTGGACTTTATATGTCTGCACACTAAGAATGCCCATGAAGTGAGACCCTGGTTTAGACACTGGGACCTACTGCCAAGATTCCTTGTATCCATTTTGTCTACTTCAATTTTTTCAAAGAGTAGCTCAGTAGAAAGATGCAGTCTCCTAGATACGTATATGGTATACAATGTTTTAAAGGTTAACAAGATAAACCTTCCAACGATGATTCTGAAGTTTGTGGTGGACAAGGGAATTCACAAGAATACAACTAGTGGTTTTCCATATGGGATGCTGTTAACTAAGATTTTTGCCTACTATAGAGTGTCTATTGACAATCTAAATTATTATGCACCTATTAAGTTCCATTCTTCCATTTCCTTCCAATTCAGGTACAATCAGAAAGACAATGCGTGGGTTAAGAAGAAAACTGAAAGAGCAGTAGACCTCTTAGGTCCTGCCCTACAAAAATCAACCTCTGTCGCACTCCAGAGCACCAATGATCTGATCCTTCAACAATTGAAGGAAATTCTTTCCAATCAATATCAAATGCGTAGCTAGATAGATAGCATGCAAAATTAAATTATTGACATGCATATTTTGCTTTGAAAATTTTTTGAATCTTCTTAATACCTTTGTCACTCTTTTCGCTTACTATGTCCTTACATACTTATGATATTTTTTGATGCCTTAGTTACTCTTTCCCTCTATTTTTTTATAATGACAAAGCAGGAGAATAGTTAATGATATACTTTGTATCTGTTATATATTTTCAATATTGCCTTACTGATATATTTATTTTGATGATACATATCTGTGATATATTCTTTTAACTGCTGCTAAAATGTTGTTTAACTTGTGAAGTTTAAATCTATGATATACAAACGATAAGCTCCTTCCTTTAGCAGTCAGGTTCCTTTTAATTATAACTGTGAGTAAGAACATATAAAGTTTACAGGTATCTTTCGAACTCCTTAATTTGAATTTTGAAAATATATCTATTATTGTTTATCATTATCAAAAAGGGAGAGATTGTTAGCTCAAGGTTTATGTTTAACGATTTTGATAATAACTTTATAATATTTCAAAATTCAAATTATATCTATTTCCTTATATAGGCAATAATGTAATTCTTAAAAGGAAATAAAATCATAGGATAATTGTTTCCTCTCTTACTGGAAACTTCTTTATAAATTTACCTAATTAGAAATGTTTTCATTACATTTGGAAAGATCTTACTAATTCGTATAATTAGCTCTAGAAGCCTTGACAGAATATTTATCTTAACGTCTGAATATCGAAGATTTTAACAGAAATGATATCGAGGATTAAGCTACAACTAGTTGAAGAAAATATTAAGGAAGAGCCACAGCATTTGTAAAACACACAGACTTGCGAAATACTTTAACAGTATCAATATTCTTGAAAGTCATATATATATCGAACTCCTAGTGCTGTAGAAAGTGAAATCACTCTATTGAGAAAGACTGTTTAACCCTTTATACATTTCATGTTGAGAGCTTATAGAGGTTTGTTAAACACTACAAGTGTGGAAGGTTGAAGATCCTTGAAAAATATATATGTAACATCCCCTCACCAATAGGAAGGGTATATTGGTAAATTGCCATGTTTAGGAGTGTATAAATGTATAGTGA
>JAOQMS010004198.1:0-17337 GCA_027563885.1 Erythroxylum longipes
AAAGTGCATCAGCAACTACATTCTCCTTACCTTGTTTGTATTGTATCACATATGGAAAGGTCTCTATGAACTCCAGCCACTTCGCATGCCTCTTGTTCAACTTACCTTGGCCCTTTAAATGTTTCAATGACTCATGATTATAATGGATCACAAACTCCTTTAGCCAGAGATAATGTTACCAAGTCTCCAATGCTCTTACGAAGGAATAGAGTTCCTTGTCATAAGCGGAATAATTCAATTATGGCCCATGAAGCTTTTCAATGAAGTATGCAATGGGACGTCTACCCTACATCAAAACAACACCAATACCTATCTTGGAAGCATCACATTGAAAGCTTTTTTAAAGTTAGACGAACTTAGAACAAGTGCAGAACATAATTTATCTTTTAAAGTATTAAATGCTAGTTTTTGTGCCTCATTCTACTTAAAGCCAACATCCTTTTTAATTATTTCAGTCAATGGTGCAGCAATGGTGCTAAAGTACTTAACAAAACACTTATAAAAGCTAGCCAAACCACGAAAGCTACGCACATCACTAACTGATTTAGGAGTAGGCCAATCTTAGATAGCCTTAACCTACTCCTCATCAACGTGCACACCACGGGCAGAAATAACAAAGCCAAGAAACATAACTTTATCCATACAAAAAGAACACTTTTTAAGCTTAACATATAGTCTTTCACTCCTAATTGCTTCTAGTATAGACTTAAGATGCATAATATGCTCATCAAGGCTTTTGCTATAAATCAGGATGTCATCAAAGTATAAAACCACAAACTTGCCAATAAAATCACGCAAAACATTGTTCATTAATCTCATAAAAGTGCTAGGTGCATTTGTCAAACCAAATGGCATGACCATCCACTCATATAGACCATATTTCGTTTTAAATGTTGTTTTCCACTCATCCCCTACTTTCATTCTAATCTAATGATAACCACTTATGAGATCAATTTTGTAAAGAAACAAGCACCATGTAACTCATCAAGCATATCATGTAACCTAGGAATGGGATGACGATACTTTACCATTATCTTGTTTACTGCCCCGCAATCCACGCACATATGCCAAGTTCCATCTTTCTTTGGCACCAATGGCACTGGAATTGCACATGGGCTTAGGCTTTCTCTCACGTGCGCTCTCTCAAGCAACTCCTCCACTTGCCTTTGAAGATCCTTTGTCTCCTTAGGTAATCCCTTGGGCAACTCATCTGGAAAGACATCAGAGATGTAATTTGACTTTGAATAAACCCTTGAAGTGCTTGTTTAAGCCTTACTGCCTGTTGTCTTGTAATAGGTCTGTTTGGCACAGTAAGCTTGTCTTAGCATGTGGCATCTTGATCTCCATTGTCGCCATGGCTTCTTGCATCACAAATTCTTAACATATCTTTGTAGCTCCTTTGTCTCCTTGGGATTGCTCCTATGGTTGGTCTGTCTAGATTAATAACAACGAGAATGAAGTCAATTTGATATTTTATTCCCCTAATTGGTAGCAAACCAATAGGCACTTCTTTAGGAAATAAATCATGAAACTCATACAATAAAGAAAAAAACTATGCAATGAAGATTTTTTTATCATTAACATTAAAATAAGTTTCCTTGTATGTGTATAGACTGCCTTGAAAAATAAGCTCTCTTGATATCACTCAGTTTTGAATAGAAATTCACTTTTCTATCTTTCTTTTCATTTTGTGCACTTTCTTTATTTTTCTCTCTTTCATTCGGTCCTTTGATCTCACTCTTATTTTTCTTTTGAATTTGTACCCTCTCTTTTATTTTCACTCTCTTGGTCTTTTTTTTGAAACTTTTGTAATCTTACTAAACCTTCATATACCTATTTAGGAGTAAGGATATAAGGTAATGGGTTTTCCATTCATTACAAAAGAATTTCTATTTATAAACACATCATGAACTACTCATATTGTATTGCCATGGACACCCCAACAAGATGTGCCCAATATGCACACAATACCTCATCCTTATAAAGCCCAATAGAGAAAGAATCCAGTACTTGCTTGTTCACCTTAACTTCTCTATGTTCATTCAACCATTTCAATTTATAACATCTAGGATATTTAAAAGTAAGTAAAATTTATCCAAGAAATTAGCACTAGCAATGTTGGTGCAACCACCCCCATCAATTATCAAACTACATACATTATCTTTGATTTGATATCTAGTATAAAAAACATTGTTTCTTTGTACCTCTTCCTCTTCCACTTTGACATTAAAGAGCACGTTTTGTCACAACCATTTCTCCATTTTCAGCAAACTCTACATCACTTACAACCTCAGAGGGTGGGATAGACCTATTTATCTAAATCTATTTCACTTTAACTTATGATAACCATTTTTTTAATCAGCATTGTTATCTTATTTGGACATTGAGAAGCAATATATCATGTACCCAAACACCTAAAACATTTAATATCATAAGTCCTAGTTGGTTAAATTTCAAATATACCTTGGGTTTTATTTTGCACTTAAGCATTCTAGATTCCTTCATCTAGCACCACCAATTTCGCCCATTAAGCTTTGGGTTTTGACTCCAACTCATGCTCCTTAATTAGCTCTTCTAACTTAACTAGTGTGAACACATTTATAGCTAGCTTCAATTCTCAATGAGATGGGGTAATCTCAATTGAGTGCAATTGAGCTTATCCCCAACTTTCTAACTATTAACTAGTTTTAATGAGCTCCCACCAGCTCAACTGAAGATAGCTTTAGACACTTGAGCTAAGAGAAAGTGATGTCTAAGCCACTTATAGCTTATATGAGCTTCATTAAGCTCCCTTGAGTTGAGGGCTAACTCTTTACATGAAACCCAAGCACCTTCAAATGTACCTTAGTGCGTCAAATGGAATTTGTAGCACTTAAGCTATAAAATGCCAATAATAAATGGCTTGAGTCAAATTTCTCTGTGCTTGAGTAGGCCAAAGCCATATGGGATTCAGCCAAGAGTAAGCATGGAGATGTTTCTTTGGAGAAACAAAGAGTTATGATTCTCAAGTTCGAGAATTATAGTAAGAGGGCTGACCACACCATGAGTGCCTATTTACGTGAGATGTCTCGCATGATTCATCAACTCAAATCCACTGGTCATGTGCTCACTAATGAGCAACAATTTCAAGCAATAATTCGTTCCTTGCCTGATGAGGAGAGGCAATTGATGAAGGTCAATTTACACCACAACTCTCAAATCAAGTCATTTGATGAAATTGCAAGGCACTTTCTGCTAGAGGTAGAGGTGATGGCCATCAAGAACAACTCAAAGGCATATGTTGCTGGAACTTCCTTTCCCCACAAGGACAAGTTTAAAGGGAAGAAGAAGAGGAAGGATGGTCAAGACAACGGGAACGGTTCCACCTTGAAAAAGTTCAAGAAGAAGCGCAACAAAGTCAAGTTAAAGTGCTTCAATTGTGGCAATAAGGGACACTTTGCAAATGAGTGCAAAGCACCTCCTAAGGTACATGATCCCTTTTATACTTCATTTGTGCATGTTGTGTCATAAACGTACTTAACTAAATTTGATTCTTTGTGGATTATAGATTCAAGAGCAACGGACCACATAGCCAAAGAAAAGTCTTGGTTTGTGGCCTTTAGGAAGTTGTCGAAGGGAGCAAAGCATGTTTTTGTGGGGAATAATGCAAGCCTTGAAGTAGAAGGGATAGGAACTTGTAGAGTTCCTTTGAACAATGGACATTTATTGTTAATTGATGTTCTATATGTACCTAAAATTTATAGAAACTTAGTTTCTATATGTTCCTTGTTAAAGTTCAGATATTGCTTGAATTTCTTTAATAAATCTGTGGATATTATCAAAGATAATGCTGTTGTGTGTTCTTGTTTAGTAAACAAGGGATTGTTTGAATTGAACGCGAGTATTGCTACTTCTAGTTGCTATGTAACTGAGTTTACTACTAAGATGACTTGACATAAGCATTTGGGACATATTGGACAAGAAAGTATGACTAAGTTAGCCACACGTGGCTTACTTGGATCATTATCCAAGTTCTCTATACCAAGTTGCCAATCATGTCTTGTTGGCAAGGCAACTAGAAGTCAAGGAACTTTACAATTAGTTCACTTCGATCTTTGTGGACCAATGAGAATTGTATCTAGACTTGGGTTTAGATACTTTATCACATTCATTGACGATTTTACTCGATTTACCTATATGTTCTTACTAAAGCACAAGTATGAAGCATTGAAGTGCTTTAAAACGTACTTGCACTTAGTGGAGAATCAATTAGGTAAGAAGATCAAGTCGTTGAGGACTGATCATGGTGGCGAGTACATGTCAAACGATTTTAAGGCATTTTGTGACCAAAAAGACATTGTGAGGCAACTCACACTTCCTTGGACTCCACTATAAAATAGAGTAGC
Organism: Erythroxylum longipes; assembly: GCA_027563885.1. NCBI lineage: Eukaryota > Viridiplantae > Streptophyta > Magnoliopsida > Malpighiales > Erythroxylaceae > Erythroxylum > Erythroxylum longipes. The sequence goes on from JAOQMS010004198.1 coordinate 4,386, forward strand.
TGAAAGGAAGAATAGGACTCTTATGGATATGGTGCAATCCATGATGGCCAACGCCAATTTGGATATTGCCTATTGGGGTGATGCATTGCTTAGTGCAACACATATTTTGAATAGAGTGTGCTCTAAATCTGTTGATTCCACACCATATGAGTTATGGTCGAAGAAAACTCCAAACTTAAGCTATCTTTGTCCTTGGGGATGTGTAGCTTATGTACATGCTATAGATCACCCTATTAGGAAATTAGGCCCTAGAGGGAGGAAATGTGCCTTCCTTGGTTATTCTGAGCATTCTAATGGGTATGTGTTCTTGGACGTAAGTCATAAGATTGGAAATGTCTTTTAATCAAGAAATGCTAACATTGTTAAGGATGAGTTCCCTAAAGTTGGTAAATGTTGTGATTTAGATGAGTTGGTTGAGACCTTTGTGTAAGGTTAGTCTAATGTTTTGGAAGCACCACTGACTACACCTTCCGTGGTGGAAGTTCCTCAATAAGAGGCTATTCAAGTGCCTCCTGCATCCCCACTTGTTAATGAAAAACAAGAAGAAGTTCTTGATGAATAAGTTCAAGAGGGAGTTTAGGAGTTCAAGAAACACATGATCAGGCTATAGGGCAAGATCATGATGAGCCTCCTCCCATGCCTAATTTGAGACGTTTAAATAGGCAATTTAGACCACCAAAAGAATGTTGGGTTTTGGAGGGAAGTGAGGCAAACTTGGTGTCATATGAGATTAATGAACCAAGTAATGTGCAAGAAGCTCTTGAAGGTGTTCACAAATAGAAATGGCTAACGGCAATGTAAGATAAGATGACGATGCATCTCAATGAAGTTTGGGATTTAGCTGAATTAACTCCTAACCAAAGGGCTATTGGGAATAAGAGGGTTCTCAACATAAAATTGAATTCTGATGGTACTATTAAAAAGTACAAGGCCCAATTGGTGGCCAAGGGATTCACACAAAAGGAGGGTATAGATTTTAAGGATACCTTCTCTCCTATTGTGAAATTCAATTCCATCAAATTATTACTTGCTATTATAGCTTATTTGGACTTAGAATGACATCAAATGGATGTAAAGACCACCTTTCTCAATGGTCATTTACGAGAGGAGATTTACATGCAACAACCCGAAGGGTTTGTTGAGAAGGGTCAAGGGCACAAAGTATGTAGACTTAAGAAGTCTATATACAGTCTTAGGCAAGCTTCAAAACAGTGGTACTTGAAGTTTCATGATGCAATCAAAAACTTTGGTTTTCTAATGGTGCATGAAGACCATTGTGTTTATATGTACACTTCTGGGTCTAAATTTGCCATTATGACTCTATATGTGGATGACATATTGATAGCAAGTAATGGGTTGAGTTTGTTGAAAACTATGAAAGGATGGTTGTTTTCCACCTTCGACATAAAGGATACGGGAGAAGCTACCTATATCCTTGGTGTTAAGATCTTAAGAGATAGGAAAGCTAAGATGTTGGCCTTGTCTTAAAAACCTTATATTAATAAGATTCTTGCAAGGTTCAATTTGACAAACTTAAAACCAATGAGTAAACCACTTGCATATGGTTGCAAGCTTGGGCAAGATTTGTATCCTTGTAGTACTCAAGAAAAGGAGGAAATGAAAAAGGTCCCATACCTAAATGCCATTGGAAGTCTAATGTATGTTATATTGTGTACACGACCTAACATTAGCCAAGCTGTAGGTCTACTAGCAAGATATTCTTTTGACCCTAGAATCAAGCATTGGAAGTGTGTGAAAAGGGTTCTCAGGTATCTCAAGCATACAAAGGACTATTGGCTATGCTACCAAAGAGAGAATCTTGGTTTGTATGGCTATACTGATGCAGATTGGGGTGGTGACTGTGATTCGTGCAAACTTATTTCTTGCTAAATAATTAGGCTATTTCTTGGACTAGAAAGAAACAAACTTACACAACATTGTCAACAATAGAGGCTGAATTTGCTACTAGTGCCCCAGCTATGCAAGAGGCCTGTTATTTAGCACATAGGGTCAATTGTGCCTTTGGAAAGGCCCATAACTATCTATTGTGATAGTATGGCAGCTTTGGCTTACACTAAGGACCCTAAGTATCATGGAAAGACTGAGCACATTAGCATGAAGTATCATTTTGTTAGAGATGCAATAAAAGGGGGAGAAAATTAAGTTAGAGTACATATCTATGGACCTAATGGTGGATGACCCTATGACTAAGCCATTGCCACCATTTCATTTTACTAAACATGTAAAGGCAATAGGTCTTCGTAGATTATGAAATGTTGGTGTAATTTTCTCCTTCTTGTGTCACATATGTAAGACGTTTGATAAATGAAAAGTTGTTTATCAATTATTAGTGCATTTCACTTTGAAACCATAACGAAAAATGTACGTGTCAATCATAGGTTGAGGTTGGTTTTCTCACACGAGCCATATGCCCTTGCGTCTTTATATAATATCAAGGATGAGACCGCTAAAGTCTTAAATGTGTGTTATCTCTTAAAAGGGATATGTGACTTGTGTGTAATACATTTAAGTGGGTGATGGAGGACCATCCATTGAAGCCATTGAAGACTTGACCAACATTGGTCTCGGATCATCCACATAAGCTATGGATCAAGAAGAAGGAGAGCAGATGACCATAAGTTTAGCCTCTAAACTCTACACATTGATTAAGCCACTATAAGTAAAAGCCATGGTCCATATTGCAATATTTGAATCCAAATTCTCCGCACCCATTGAGCAGCCCATTATGCCATCAGAATGTTGCAATATTGCTTGATTACCATGTTATTGTCCAGTCGGTCACTAATGTTGTTTGACTATTAAGTAAACCTAACCATTACCCAACCGGCCATCAATAAGGATTTTTAATCCATGTGTGTTTTCATTAAATATTTCTTATTTCTTATTTATGTTACTTTATGTTTAAATTTATGATGCTCTTAATGGTTTCATAATGTAGGCGTTAATGTGTCTTAAAGAAGAGTCTTTATGTAGGAGTTATTGTGTCTTAAAGAAGTTTCGTTATGTCTAAATTTATGATGCTCTTAATGGGGTCATAATGTAGGAGTTAATGTGTCTTAAAGAAGTTTCTTTATGTAGGAGTTATTGTGTCTTAAATAAGTGTCATTATTTAGGAGTTATTAGGCTTAAAGAAGGAATTAAAGGTGCTGCCAAGTTGGAATGAGAGGCCAGTTGTGTGGCTGTCCATTCCAGCTTTTGTTTCCTATTTAAGGTTGTCTAAGTTTACCTTGGGAAGAAGTTAAAGTTTTTTAATCAAAAAATCAAAAAGCATTTGCTTTAAAGTTGCAATAGTTTGGTATGGGTTCTATTGGTTTCCAAAACTAATTAATCGGGTTTGATTGTTTTCCTAAAACAATTCTCATTTCTGTCCAAATCTACATTGTTCTTAACTTTTTCGGATTCCAACCTTTAGCCATTGTTTTAATCATAACTTTTTCATTTCTTAACCAAATCACTCATTTCAAACACCAAATTAAATATAACACACCAAACTACAACTTTATAGTTTATATCAGGTTCCAATTCTGCCAATAACCTATCCAAATTTCCCCATTTCCACAACAGATTCCATTTCAGTGCCCAGCTAGACCATTTGCCACTAAAAATGACATAACTCTCAGACCGCTCATCCATTTCAAACGTACCATACCTTTCCAGAAACTAGACACACTACAAGTTTCATTGGGACCATAACCTTAAATTCCATACCCATCTTCCTATAAACCCGTCCCAAATTCAGAAACTGAGACATAATATTTACCAAACTACTCCAAACTTTACCAAACCTTTCCAGGGCCCATTTGGCATTGTTTCACACTGCATACGCCATCAGTGGGATTCATGAACCAACACTTGACAACTTTAGTCTTATGGTCATCTTGATTATGCATGCATCAAGATAAGGTGATCAAGGTCATCAAGTTTTTATGTCCACTGATACATACTATTGTATGATTCCATTCTTAAGAGTGAGAATAAGGAATATTTAATTGTTGTTTTACATGTCCTCCTATTATTAAGAATAATAGGAGTTACACATCTAAATGTTTTAAGAGGGAGAATTGACACACCCGTCTAAGCAGGAGTGAAGTAGTAAAACATTTAAGGATGTGTTTAGGGAACATCAAAGGGATGTGTTCCAAATATTCCATAGTTATTCCATAGTTAACCATGAAATCGACCAACCAAAGAAAACAAGCAAGTTATCTTTTGTCTTGCTTATGTGTAAGATTCTTCATTCAAACCCTTAGTTGGTTATTATGGTGTTCTTAATTGAGGATTATTATGGTCTTCTTAACTAGTTGTCGAAGGTCTCGAGAGAAATGGGACTAGAGTATCCTCCTTTTAGATTGCATGAGTTGCATAACTATGATAGCATATGTTGCACACTATAAATGATACACAATCACATTATGCAAGTGCATTGATTATGAAAACCTAAAGATGATTATAAAATCCCCAACTCCTTCTCCACTCAAATTCCCTCCCTTTCCTTCTTCATCTTCGTAACTTGCACCTAATAGTCCTAAAATTAACCTAAGAGGCACTAAAGTACCCCATATCAACCATTCCTTAAGCTAGAAGTAAGTTAGTGATAAGGAATAAGCTGAACATTTGTAATATGCCCCTTTTTTAGTTGAAGATGGAAAAAATATAGTGGCTCCAGACATATAAGTATAAAAGAATGGAGCAAAAAAATGGATATTAACTTTTTTTTTCAAATTCTTAATGAAAAATAACCCCTTTCCCTTTAGTAAGAGAATGGGTATAAAAAATGTGGAGAATCAGGGGTTGGATGAGATGCTCTTATCAAAGAACAACCTTATTCTCTTCAAGTTTTCTTCTCAAACAAATGCTAGAGAGGTGATAGAGGTAGGACTATGGAATTTGTTGAACCAACCACTTATGTTATAGACATAGAAACCAAGATTGAGTTTAGAAAGGATCTCCTATGATAGAATTCCCATTTGGCTAAATTTTCATGAAGTTCCTTTAGAATATTGGTCCACTAAGGGATTGAGTGTCCTAACTAGCTATATTGGACATCTTATTTGCATAGATGAGATGATAGCTCATATAAGGAGAATCAAATATGCTAGGATATGTGTTAACATGGAAAATAATAAAAATCTTGTGGATATTATTCCTATAATGAGACTCAAGGATGAAAACACAATATTTGAGGACTATATACATGTATCTTAATAATGGAGGCCTAAACAAATCTCCCAAGGGAAAAAATGGATTGAGATGAGCACAAAGTTTTTAAAAAGGGAATTATATAGAACTAATGGGATTAGTCCTAGATGATAATAACTAGACTGTAGAGATTATAGGGTAGATTACTCAAAAGAAAAAAGTTAGGAGCAAGTTAAGGATATACTAGTTTTCAATGAGGAAGTAAAAGATTTTGAAGTAATAACTTGTGATTTAAGGCAACAAGAAACCAACAAAGTTCATCCACCATTAGCTCAAAAGGCTATACTTATCAAGTCCACAACTCATATGGGAAATATGGAGGAAGGTCTAGATGACCAACCATCCTATACATCTAAGGTTAGTGAAAAAAGGGGACACAGATACTTCCTTAAGTTTATAAAAAAAGGAAATTTGGTAGAAATAGGAAAATGAGGATTTCACGTTGCAAAAATACCTAGCTATATTGATCGCTTCATGGAACATTAAGGAGATAAACAGTTCCATAAAAAAAAAGATGTTTGAGAGTTTATCTATAGCAATAAAATAGATGTAATAGGGCTCTTTGAAACTAAACTATCTGAAGAGAAGTTCAGGAAACTTAGTTACAAAGGTGATTCATGGTCTTTTATGTTGAACCATAACCACCACCACTATAGAATAATTATAATAGCTTTTGATTTTAGGAGGGTAGGTTTAAAGTTTTTAATTATTGTGATTAACACATGCGTACCAATATTAGTTTTAAAAAATAGGAGAAAAGTTTTAAGGTTACATTTTTATATTGTTCTAACTTTTGGTTTTAAAGGAGAGCCTTATTATAAAGAAACCTAAAAGTAATTAAAGAAACAATCCAAATCTTCTCATATGAGACTAATAGTAAGCTATTTTAGTCTAAATCTAAAGGCAATGTTTGCTTAAAGAACCATTCTAGGGATTTCAAAGATTATGTCACGAAGTTAGGAGTAACATATCTGTGTTTTTTGGGTTTCTTTTATGTTTAGAGCAATAAACAAGCATCCATATGGTTTAAAAGAAAGAAAATTGATAGTGAATTAGTTGATAGTTCATGGCTAAAAGCTTGTATAAAGAACAAAGCAAAGTTCCTACCACTTAAAGTATTTGATCACTTACCTATACTGGGTAAACATTAATGCTTTTGTTTTCAATAAGATTATGATGTGATTGTTATTAATATGGATTAGGAAGTTAGTTTTATGATAATTTGATTATAATTATATGTTAATTTGATTCAATAGGATATGATGATGTATAGTATAAATGGACAAATCGAGATTGACGACGGATTGATCTTATAAGATTTATAATTTTGATTGTGATTTGCTTGAGTACAAGCAAAAGCTTAAGTGTGGGGATATTTGATAGATGCATTATTGATCATCTCTATACTCATATATTATGTATTTTTGCTTGATAAATTATACTTTTATTTTATTTTTGATATTTAATTCGCTCCAAGTGTGTTTATAGGTTATAATTGCCTTCACGGACTCAAAAGAGAGGAATTCAGATGAAAACACAACATAAAACGTAAATTTAAAGAATAGAAGGATACATGGTGCCATGTAGATTCACGATATCCAGATATTTTAGTTTTGCACAGTTTGATGCACACTATGCATCAGCCTACGCATTGGCCAAAACCCTTAAATTTACTATAAAATACATTTTCGGAGGCAAATTGAAGGAGAATACATACAAAGGCATTCTAAAACTCTTAAAGGTGACTCAAGGGATGGTTTTGATCGAGAGAAGTGATAAATATGAAGAATTCATTGAAAGATCCATCAAAATACAAGATTAAACCTCTACCTCTCAAGAATACTCGATAGAAGACAAACTGGGAGATTTACAATTATGAACCAATTGTTTTCAATTCGCTTTTCTTTCTGTTTATGTTTGATTTTGTGTTCAATCATGTGTAGCTAAATGTCTTGTTAGTGATTATTTTAGATGAACCCTATATTTATACTTTAACCTGTTTTGATTCTTTTATTAATACAATTGGTTTAATTGATATATTGTGATCAGATTATGTGTTTTATTTATGTTCTAATAGATCTGGAATATTACATCATAAAATGATTTTATACATAAAGATTGAGAAATCCTATTTATGAATAAATCTACTATAATTGGAAGAAGTTGATCGTAACCTTAGAGATAGGATGACATAAATTTTCGATATTATGGTGAAACCTAATAGAGGGATTCACATATTGGTAAAGCAATCCTATCAACTTTAACCTAAGTAATTTGGTTAAAAACCTTAGGATTAGTAGTTATTAAACTCAAGGTCAGCTATTATCATACCATAGGAATCTCCACGGTTAAATAAATCAATAAAACAATTGCCTAATGAAAGATCATTATGTTAAGTGTTTAAGGGGATTCAAAACCTAGATACTAATTTTTTGATATCGATAGTTTACTAAGTGCTTCCTTAATTCTCTAATTAAATATTGTTGCCCATTTATTTTACTTGCTTTTGTTTTATTTTCTTTAATTAAAATACCAAAATCTAATTAATAGACTAAATATAGAATAATAGTAATTACTAGTATTCATCATCTTCATAGGATAGACCTGTACTTATCGATATTAGCTACAACTATACCCTCCACTTGTGGTTATTTCAATATTGACTAACTAAGGAAAAAGTCAATTAGCTATCTAGCTCATTCAAAAGTTACGATTTCAGATTTTGAAGGAAAAAAGGCAAAAAAGAAATCTATTCTTTGGCTAAGAAATGTTAAGAAATCACTTTGCAACTATTCTACACTATCTTTGAACAAGATTACGTTATTCTTTAAAGATGGAGCAAGATTCAACAAGAATTCTTTGAAGATTTAAAACTCAAGAACAATGATTTCTTTATCGTTTTTGTATTGATATTTTTTTTGATTATGAACTATATTGTAATATATATTTAGTTAAGATTAACCAAGGATGTAATATAATTTGATTTACCTTTTAGTTTAATGAATTTATAGTTTTTTGTGATTTATCAATATTTTTATATTAACTGAATCTAAGGAGAGAAAGTAGAAGATTCAATACTTGATTCATACATTGAGAGTTGACATATGAGATATGTGTTTATGTTATAATATGGATAAAGAGGTTAAACATAAGATATTCAAAAGAAAACTGCAATATCTTTTTAGGTTAGTGTAAAATCTACCATGAGAGTTTATAGAACAAATTATGTTATTCTTGGGTGTTTGGATTTGAAAAGGATATCAGTTGATTAACTTATGAATATGGTTTATATATATGTATCGACAGAGAATATAATCTAAGTTGGAAACTCTACCTAAGAAATTAGATGAATTTTTTGAGCTAAACTGAAATTAAGTATAGTAGAATCTTTGGAAGTTCTCACCTAAATCTAGTTAATTCATATATAGGTTTATTCTTGATCATTATTTTGTTTCATTGTTTAGATTTATTAATTATTTTTTCTTATCCAATCATCATAATCGTTGGTCTAGCTTGTTGAGTTTATGAATAATTAGTAGTTAACTGATAGTCCTTCTAGGTTTTACTTGTACTCGCCTATGCTAGCTATAACTACATTGTGTGCTTGCAAAAACAAATAATCTAAACCTTAAAAATAACCATTTAGTGACAAAGGAGGATGTCATTGACCTCCAAAGTTCCCCATGACGAACCTTAACAAGAGTATTTATAGGTTAGGATTGCATAAAAAAAGTTAAAAGGTGATTAAACTTGTAATTTTGCATATCTTTAGATTCTAAATCATAATCTAGCACCTGCTATACTTCCAAACCAACATCAATTTTATTTTGGAACATTACAAGTGCAAATATGATGAGCCCTATGCTAGTTTTAATTTATGACTAGTGTTAGTTGTGTTACGGTCAAATAACATAATTGATACAGGTATATTGGTGTTATGTTGCCCACTTATAAACTTCTTCTCAAGTTTTTGATATTTTCAAGCTTGAATGATCTTCGATGCCTTCTACTAAGTTGTTTTATATTCTTTTAGTTTCCAATTGGCTCTACTATCCCTTAGGTTAGACAATTGTAGAAAAGTTGCACTTAAATCCAAAATTTTAACTCTAATTATCACCTTTAAGATAATAAAATAAATATAAGAAAACATCATATATGCTCAACTATAATTAAATTTAACTCCTACTAACATGTTAAATATAACCTTATCACTTTATATAAAGATTCTACAAAATAGAAAAATATTAATAATTATTTAGGCCAAAAGGGCTAAATGAATCTTACCGTTTACACTGATGTACAAGATGGACCTTAATGTTTTACGGTGTTCAAATTGAGCTTTAATGTTTGTAAAACATTTAAAATGAATTTTAACATTTGGAAAATGTTCAAATTGAACCTTGACTACTAACGATGTTAGGTAATCTGTTGACATGACAAAACATTTGCTAACGTGAATTCCTTTTAACTTTTTTAATTATGGGACCTACCAACTTTTTTAATAAAGGTGGGTCTCACCTGTAGCTTAACGTTGTGCTCGGGTAGCATGCCTTCTTCACAAAAGGCAATGCTTTATGCTTCCTTCAAAATGATGGATCCCTCTTCGGCTCTATCATAAAATTTTGCTGGCACTATTGTTATTAGACAAGAACTGATTTCTCGGAGGAAACTATGGTTTGGTTTGGTACCATGCCAAACATGGCCAAAGGAAGCTTCCATTTAATTTAGATGTCAACAACCTTGTGATGGAATGCCTCGGTACCCTTATCAAGAGGAAAGTGTGGAATGTTGGGAATATCGCTGAACCTTCCCAAGCAAAGAATTACGAAGTCTGCTTTGTAAACCTTTTGTTTTTCCTTGCATGAACCCAAAAATATCGAAGTTAGATCATTATTTCTTGATGTTGCTTTTGCATATTTGGGTGGCAAACTTCAAACATGAAATGCTATTCTTGTCTATGATGCTTTACCCGTGCACGTTTTTGTACCTCTTTAGATGAGTAAGTTTCAATGGACTCAACCCTGACATCCATTTTCCTTTGTGACTGAAGGACTCACCAATGCCTCCCCATAGTTCCCAAGATTGCATCTCCTCCTCTATTGGTCCCTCATAGATATTGCTGACAAATTTAAGAATAAAAATAAAAAACAAAAATTAAAGTAGAAAAAGATATCCAAATTTACCATTCCATTGACTATAGTGTTTCTTTTTCTTATTTTTCGGTTCTCTAGAAATTATAATTCGAAATTGGCGGGAAGAATGTACCACCTGTGAATCGAGTGTGTTCTATAAGCATATTTTGTAATGAAAATTCACGAACGAAACTATTTCACAGACTCAAAAGCCCTAATGCTCAACGTCCTTAGTCCCCGGATATATGAACCCCAAGTAGAACAAGATGAATGAGAAAGAGAACAAGTGTGCATACCCTAATTCAACGTCCTTGGTCCCACGATCTATGAACCCAAAGCACAATAAGAAGAATGAGAAAGAGAACAAGTGTGAATACCCTAATTTAACGTTCTTGGTCCCAAGATCTATGAACCCCAAGCACAATAAGAAGAATGAGAAAGAGAGCAAGTGTGAATACCAGTTCTACAAGGTTAATTGGCAATCTGAATCAAGGACCAAGGATAATGCCAAAAGTATTTTTCGAATCACAGGAAATGCTGATGTGTCCAAAGTATGGTAAAGTCTCCGAATCATTTGAAGATTTGGTTTTTGGATTTTTGTTTCTTAAAACTGCTTGACTTAAGTATCCTGTTGTCTCTTAAAAAGCGCGAATAAGATGTTACCTTAGTTTTTCTGTGCCTTTGTGGGATGCAAAATGTTTTATCTTACATGAGGTATTATATTACTTGCCTTTATGTTACATATAGAAGTCCTTTATCTATATCTGCATGTCAAATTTCCATTATGCTGCTATATGTAGTAGCTACTACTTCTGTTAGACATTTTTACACTTAAGTGCAATTTTGTCATTTTCCCATTAAGTGGATAACATTTACTTGCATCATTTGGTTTTAAACAAATTATCCATTAAGTTACGTAATTTGATCCAGATAAAGATAATAAAGTAACCTAATAAATAATCTATATTAATAGGTCAAAGACCGGGTGAAAAATTGATCCTTTTTAGTATGGACCTGGTCCATATTGAACTTGTGATAGGGAAGCCCGATATGGAAGCTATATAAATAGGTTAAGGTCTCTTGTAGTTGCTCATGTCAATCGTAAATATAAGGAATCTCTGACCCGTAAGAGAGTTTAAGTATTGAGAAAATTGTAGGAAGGCCTAAACCACGTGCCGATGTAAAGGTCTCGGGAGATTGGAGCTCATTTGGTACCCAAAATCGGCTTTGGAATCAAAGATGCAACCAAAATTAGGTATTCCGCATTCTTTCATTTTTTATTCTTTCATGACCGATCCTGGATACGTAATAAGGTCTGTTCCACGTATTACAAGTGGTGTCAGAGCGGTTACGTGATCAGATTGCTATAAACGAAGGTTTTTCAATTTTTCATCTCATAGAGTTTTTCTCCAGTTTTGATTCATTTTTTGTTTTTTTTTTATGTATATAATTACGTGGAAGTGGTATATATAACGCTAGCCATGAAATTAGTCAAAAATAGGCTAAACGGTGCAAAAAATAAAGTTTCGGAGTGCCGAAAATAGCCTCTGGCATCGGAGTAGCTCCCCAAACGTATGGCGCGTGCACTGCACGCGTCCGATGGTGCTACAATGTGCAGGGAGAAGCGGTACCACTGGTGCGTGTAGCACATGTGCCAATCACATGCCGCCACGTCTCTCCGGGCGGAGCGCGATGCATGTCAGATGCATGCGTGGGATGCGACCTGCGCTCCCATAGGTGTGGGTATGCGGGCACGTGCGTCGCATGCACCCATCTAGACCGCACATGTGGCAACACCCGATGAAGGACACGTGGCGATGAGCGCAGTATCAACGCATTTGGGTGTGGGCCACTCGTGGCACACACATGCCATACACATCTGGCGCTCGTCAGTCCGTGCAGATGCACCCACACCACACTTGCATCTGATGTGGCTTCCAAATCAGCGGCTGATGTCATGCTAACGTCAGCAGTATAGACAGTTTACAGTAATAAAAAAAACACAAAAATTTCAGATTTTCTGTAAGGGTGCCCCGGGGTGTTTTGGGTCAGTTTTCAGGTCCAGGAAATTTATAAAGTGAATTTTTCCATTTTTCTGGATTTATTAGTAATAAATTAAAGTTTAACCCCAGAAAAAGGAATTAAGGTGTTCTGAATCTGATTTCAAGTGAATTTTCACGCTTTGGACATCGCATAGGAGAGATACTTCAAGTTTTCATGTCTCGGGTCTCATGTTTAATGTTTGGGATCGCATGATGGTTAATTGGAAAAGGAATTGAGACATTCTGAAGTCATTTTTTGAGTGAATATTTGTTTAATGAACTTGCCAGTAGGGAGATACATGAGATTTTTATGTCTTGGTCGGTTAATTCTGTATCAAGTAATGCATGATAGTCACTTTACTGAGATTTTTCTTTTACGAAAGTCTCAAATGAAGTTTTCAGAGAATGTCTTTAGCACGGGTATGTGATAATGTGTAGGGGCCCATTACCATAGGGTACACACCGGAACACCCTGAGGACTTTCCAGTATATAACCTATGATAATGGTGCGCTACGTTCAATCACAACATTCACTTAACATGGCATCATCATTCTTTA
>JAOQMS010004209.1:0-17334 GCA_027563885.1 Erythroxylum longipes
AGTTGAAATAGAAATAAAATGATGTATAGGATTAGTGTAGAGAGTTAGATATGGAATAGTGATATGCTCTGTTTCTTTACTGAGCATATATGAATATATAGGTTTTTATACGAGAGTTGATGAAGATGAAAAGATGTGCAAGAAAAAGGTTTTTGAGTTGAGGAGTATAGATAGTATCGTCTTAATCTATCTTCTGGGTCTATCTTCTGCTTAGTCTATCTTCTGGGTCTATTTTCTGCGTCTATCTTTTGCTTAGTTTATCTTATGGGTCTATCTTCTGCTTAGTCTATTTTCTGCTTCTGCTTAGTCTATCTTCTGCGTCTGCTTAGTCTATCTTCTGCTTCGTCTATCTTCTGTTTAATCTATCTTGTGCTTAGTCTATCTTTTGCTTCTGCTTAGTCTATCTTCTGCTTCTGCTTAGTCTATCCTCTGCTTAGTCTATCTTCTGATTCTATCTTCTGCTTAGTCTATCTTCTGAGTCTATCTTCTGAGTCTATCTTTTGCTTAGTCTATCTTCTAGGTCTATCTTCTGCTTAGTCTATTTTCTGGGTCTATCTTTTGCTTAGTCTATCTTATGGGCCTATCTACTGGGTCTATCTTCTTCTTAATCTATCTTTTGGGTCTATCTTCTGGGGTTTATCTTCTGGGTCTATCTTCTGCTTAGTTTATCTTCTGCTTCTTCTACTTTCTGCTTAGTCTACTTTCTACTTCGTCTATTTTTTACTTATATGACCAACTTCTTCTCTAGATCTCCAAATGATCTAATTTTTAAACCAATAGATTCCTAACACAGTGCTCTATCCCTCTATAAACGTTTGTAGTATTCTGAATTGAATTGAGAAATATTGATCAAATCAAAGTGTGGAATTTGTTGGAACAATGAAATAGGATTTTCTTCCTGAACACCCTTCAGTATTTTGATTATATTTGGATCTATAGGATTCCAAATGAGACTCTTTTTAATTTGGAGTAAACTAGAGATATAGTCTTACAAATTGTCTCAGGAAATCTAATTTTGATTGTTTCTCTAAGATATTGAATTTCTGGATAGAAGTTGTACGTAATACACTGTTTTTTTATTGTGAACAACCCGATAATTTTGGAGGTATATTTTCCAAATTTCTAAACCAAATTGAGTGATTTTTATGTCAATGGAAAGATAAGACATAGAGGAACACTTTTCTAGAATATAGTATGACCAAATTACATTAGTTTCACTTTCTAATTGAATGTGAACAATAGACCTGAAAGTGTAACTTGGAAAAATCTAAAGTGAGTCAATAAGAAATGAATTGAGATTTCAATGGTCTTCGTGAGGTATAAACCTAAATATAAATTGTACTTAGATAAGTTTTGATATGAAAATGATTTTGTGATGAAATTGATGGGAAGATATCCGAGGTTGTCATGAACATGCATTGTACATAATTCATTTCATACATGTACATAATTCATTTTTTACATGTGCATTATTAAACACTCATAATTTTGCAAATTGTGATATAAATGTATGGTGTATGATATAGAGGAGCAATTGGAACGTCAACCTCCATACGTTGCTGGAACTTCCAGGCATTAACTTTGGGAGCAACTTGTGAGTAGACCTAGATGGTCTCATTTCGCTGTTTGTTTGTTTGAATTTCTATTTGTTTTGTTTAACTTTTTGGTATTGATTGATTTCTGAATGATTGTGTGAATGTGAATTGGATGAACTAAGTGTATGTAATTGATTGTTAAATGTGTTCTAAAAGTGCATTTTCATATGAATGAAAGTGTGATTTTTAACTTTAATGTTGAATGCTGGACTAAGGTCCGATGATATGAGAAAGTGATTGAATGAGATCATGCAAATATGAGTGATGCTTTCCATCTCATGAATGCATGAAATATAATGGAAGTTATGACCGTAGTAGCCACCGAAAGTGAAAAAAGCTTAAAGCTCAGAGTGTGAAAAGTGAAAATGAGCCTCGAGCTCAAAAGTGATTAAGAGCCTAAGGCTCACTTTGTATAATGAGCCCTGTATCCCCCAAGCAGATAAGGGACAGTTACTAATGATCCTTATATAGGACAGTTTAGGCACTCGGTCACAACAAAGTAAGAAATGGAAAGTGAGTCTCATGTGCATGGCATATGCATAATATGAATGATTAAGTGCATTGCATATGAAATGTGAAATAATGTAAGATGTGTAATATCGTGATTTATGTGTTATATGACGGGGTGAGCCATCGATGATGGTCACTCACTGAGTTCGCAAAACTTACCCAAAATTTGCAATTATTTTCAGGATTAGAAGAATACCCCATTAGGCCAACGGGAGTATACCTACAGCATGCAAGTGAAGGATAGAGGTCGGATCAGTCCGCGTCTGCATTGCATTTCTTTAAATTTATATTGAAGTGTTCATTCTGTAACTTTTGTATAAAGTTGTATTTCAAAGCAACTAAAGTGTTTTGTAATTATGAAAGGGCCCAACTGGCTATTGTAAATATTGGTGACTGTATTGTGTTGATTGAAAATGGTTATGAAATAAAGTGGGGCCTGATTTGGTTACGGATTTTTGCGTATCATGTCTGTGGTTTAAAACAAAAGAAAATTTTATATCGATTTCTAAGTGATTGATTGCTCTAGCATGCCACTCTCGTGGGCACGAGCTCAGACATCACCCATCGATGTCGGGTTTGGGTCTTGCGGGAGTGGGGTGCTGTAAGAACCATTCCCATGATCGTGGGCACTGTATAGACACCCAACCTTAAATTTCCAACTGCTTATGCCTCTTCCAAGCTTAGCATGCATTCCTAACATTTAAGCAACCTACAAACACATTAAAATCACCTAACCAATAAGAAATTTGAAGAGAAAACAAGTTAAAACTCAAACAAAACCCAAGCAAACACCAAGAAATCTTAGCAAAATCAAACCAAACATAATTAAAACTAAACAAATCAAACAAAGAAGTAACAAAGACAAGCAAAAGAAATGTAAACATGCTAAGTTAAGGTCATTAACTTGACCATTCCATATGCATTAATAAAAGAGTGGAAGAAAGGAAAGAGATGACTTCCCTTTCTTTTGAGTATGTTCCTCTACAGTATAGCTTGTATTTATGAGCATTGACCTTGAACACTTCACCTTTTTCATTTTCTAACTCAAAAGCTCCATAAGGAAACACTTGAAGGATCGTGAATGGTCCACTCCATTTTGACTTGAGCTTTCTAGGAAATAACCGAAGTTGTGAATTGAATAAAAGCACCAAGTCCCACTCTTAAACTCCTTATTAATATGAGCATTATGCCACTTTTTTTTCTCTTTCTTTGTGCAACTTAGCTTATTCTTAAGATTCAAATCTCAACTCTTCCAATTCATTAAGTTGTAATAATCTTTTCTCACCTGGAAGCTTTTAATCTATATTTAACTCCAGAATTGCTCAATAGGCTCTATGCTTTAACTCCAAAGGTAAATGGCAAGCCTTACCATGCACAAGTCCATATGGAGTAGTACCTATGGTTGTCTTGAAGGCTGTTCTATACGCCAAAAGGCCGAAAGTGTATCATCTAACTTCAAAGCCTAATTTTTCCTTAAAGTGTTCACTACCTTCTTGAAAATCATCTTCAATTCTCTACTCACCACTTCCACTTGGTCACTCATTTGTGGATGGTAAGGAGTCGCCACTCGATGATGCATATTATATTTTTTCAATAGAGCTTTTAATGGTGTTTGTTGCAAAAATAACTCCCTCAATCACTAATTATCGCTCTAGGCACTCCTAATCTAGTGAAAATCTTCTTGATAAATCTTTGCAGCACTTTGCCATCGAAGTAGCTATGGATTCAACCCACTTTGAAACATAATCAACTCCAAACAGTATATACGTGCTACCTAGGGAGGATGGGAATGGTCCCATAAAATCTAAGCCCCACACATGAAATAATTCCACTTCCATGATGTTTGAAAGTGGCATATCATCCCACTTTGATATATTGCCCACTCTTTGGCATCTGTCATACTACAACATAAAGTTTTGGGCATCCTTGTACAAACTTGGCCAATAGAACTCACATTCTAAGATACCGCCCACCGTCTTGTTTGCTCCGTAGTGTCCTGCATACACCGAACTATGGCATTTTATTAAAATGTCATGCTTTTCATCTTCAGGGACACACCTGCAAATCACATTTTTAGTACAAAATTTATATAATATAGGTTCATCCCAAATATAGCGAGAACAATGGAATAAGAAATGGTTCCTTTGTTGACATGAGAGATCAAGAGAAAGAACACCATCTGAGAGGTAGTTCGCAATATCTGCAAACCAAGGATGAAAAGGATTTTCTACCATCATTAAAGCCTTATCAGGAAAGCTTTCCTCTATTTCCTCTTCTTCTTCTTGGTTCCCCCTTCAAGTCGTGATATGTGTTCCACTATAACATTTTCTGCTCCCTTCTTGTCTTTAATTTCAATGTTTAATTCTTGAAGCAGAAGCACCTATTGGATTAGCCTAACTATGGCATCCTTTTTTGAAAAAAATATAACGTAACACCTCATGGTTTGTAAAAAAATAACTTGTGAGGTCAAAAGATAAGAACAAAAATTTTCACATGTAAATACCACTGTAAACAACTCCTTTTTTGTAGTTGTGTAATTCATTTATGCTCCCGTCAAGGTCTTGCTTGCATAGTAGCATGTAGTCTCTTTTCCTTTCACTGGATAAGAACACAACTAATGGCATGATCACTTGCATCACACATAATCTTGAAGGGAAGAGACTAATTCAGCAATGTCAGAATGGGTGTTATTGTAAGTTCCTTCTTCAACCTATTAAAAACATCCAAACAAGCATCATCAAACATAAAAGGCACATCTTTAACTAATAAATGAGTTAAGGGTCTAGTGATAAGAGAGAAATCCTTGATGAACCATCTGTAGAACCCTGCATGAACAAGGAAGGCTTAGATGCCCTTGATGTTGGTAGGAGGTGGTAGATTTTCAATCACTTTAGTCTTAGCTCCATCCATTTCAATCCCCCTGTATCTTATGGCCCAATACAATTCCCTCTTGGACCTGAAATGACAATTCTCCCAATTCAAGACTAGATGAGACTCCTCAAATCTTTAAAGCACTCTGTCTAAATTAAACAAGCAATGATCAAAATAATATCCAAAGATAGATAAGTTATCCATAAATACTTCCATGAATTTCTCATTCATGTTTGCAAATATGGCCATCATGAACCTTTGGAATGTTGCAAGTGCATTGCAAAAGTCAAAAGGTATCTTCTATAAGCGAAAGTCCCATAAGGACAGGTGAAAGTGATCTTCTCTTGGTCTTCTAGGTATATAAACACTTCCCTGAATATCCATCAAGAAAATGGTAAAAAGAATGGCCAGCCACCCTCTCAATCATTTGGTTCACAAAAGGTAAAAGGAAATGGTCTTTCTTTGTGACCAAATTGAGCTTCCTATAATCAATACACACTCGCCAACCTGTGATGGTCCTAGTAGAAATATTTTCACCATGTTCATTCTCTATCATTGTCATGCCACCCTTCTTAGGCACACACTGCATTGGACTCACCCACTCACTAACTAAAATGTGGTAAATAATCCCCAAATCTAAAAGCTTCACTACCTGCTTCTTCAAAACCTCTTGCATGTTTGGATTTAACCTTTTTTATCTCTCCCTCACTTTTTTACATCCTTCTTCTAGGTTAATCCTATGCATCACCACATTAGGGCTAATTCTCCTAATATCAAAAATTTTCCACCCCATGGCTCTCATCCTCTTCATAATGGTCTCCACCACTTTCTCTTATTGATCACAATCCAATTGGTTGGTAGGGTATGGTTCTTACCTAAAAAGGTGTATCTCAAGTGGGAAGGTAAGGTTTTAAGCTCTAAACTAAGGGGTTTAACAATCTTTCCTTAAAGTGCTCACTACTTTCTCGAAAATCATCTTCAATTCTCTGCTCACCACTTCCACTTGGTCACTCATTTGTGGATGGTAAGGAGTCGCCACTCGATGATGCATATTATACTTTTTCAATAGAGCTTCAAATGGTGTTTGTTACAAAAATAACTCCCTCAATCACTAATTATCACTCTAGGCACTCCAAATCTAGTGAAAATCTTCTTGATAAATCTTTGCACCACCTTGCCATCGGAGTAGCTATGGCTTAAACCCACTTTGAAACATAATCAACTCCAACCAGTATGTAGGTGTTACCTAGGGAGGATGGGAATGGTCCTATAAAATCTAAGCCCCACATGTCAAATAATTTCACTTCCATGATGTTTGAAAGTGGCATCTCATCCCTCTTTTATATGTTGCCCACTCTTTGGCATCTATCATACAATAACATAAAGTTTTGGTCGTCCTTGAACAAACTTGTCCAATAGAACCTATATTCTAAGATACCAACCAGCGTCTTATTCGCTCCATAGTGTCTTGCATACACTAAGTTATAACATTGAGTCAAAATGTCAGGCTTTTCATCGTCAGGGACAATACACTGAACTACAACATTGAAGATGATGAAGAGACATTCAACATAAATTGATGTGTTCAAATCTTCTGAAGAAGAAACAGGTAAAGAACAACTGACAACAGACATCGAGTTTGAAGAAGTTATGAAAGTCTCTGTTTGTGAAACGGAAGAAGCAGAGGAGACGAAGGTGATTAAGGAAGAAAGAGAGCAACTCACCTTTGTACATGACAAACTGTTGGATTCAATGGAAGATTCAGGAGTTTCATTATTCCCTTTTTGAATGACATTTTGTTGATGAAAAGGACATTGATGAAATTAATTTGTTTTCTTAACTTTATCAATATTGTCCTTTTATTTATTTTGCAATTTGTAGCTTACTTACAGGCTACAAAATCAGTGTTGAACGAAAAAGGTGGAAGCAAACCACTTATAATTGATCCTGGATGAGTTTTAAAGGACAGAGAGTTGAACTACAGATGTTAAAAGAAGCACTGCGTGCAAGGCAACCCATGAAATTCTACTTTCTTTTGATTGTCTTTGTCGATTTGTTCATTTGATTTCTTTATTTATAATCATGTTTGAATTGAGTGTAATTGATGTTCAATTTGGTTTTTGTTTCAGTTTAAAACTTGTTTCTTTTTGAAATCCTTGATGATGATATTAATTTGATGTGTTTGTAGGTTTTGGGATCATGGAGAATACATATAAGCTTGGAAGAAGGTTTGAAATTGTGAGGATCACCAATTCCCACGTACGTGGGAAATGTGGTGATTCCCACGAGCGTTAGAAATCTCTCCAAAAAGTTTTTGGAGAGGAATTGTGGTGATTCCCACGAACGTGGGAATCCTCTCCAGAAAGTTTCTAGAGAGGAATCCCACGCTCTTAGGAATTGTGGGAATTCCCACGAGCATGGGAATCCCATCCCTCTTTTCTCTCTCACTCATCTTTCAAATTTCATTTCTTCTCTCTCTACAATATGACATTCTCTCCTTCCACTCTCTAAAACTCTTCATTTTTCTCTTGATTCTTGGTATCTTCTTCATCTATTTTCATCAATCTTACACTCCTTCACTCTTTTCATGCATTAAACATTAAAAATATAAGGATTTAGGTAAGATTTATTTTTCTCTCTCTAATGTTTTGCAGATTTTCTTCTTACAACCCCACCAAAGAAGATGGTGGCTAGGAAACCGATCGACGAACTCCGTCTTCAAGTTTTTAGCGAAGAGAAAACCAATTTAGTGGCAACTTATCGGGCGCCATTTCTGATTTACTCAGAAAAAGTGCAGCAGCAGAGCCAGAGGAGGAAGTAGTAGCAGAGGAACCAAGGGATCCAGTAATGATTGACCAATATCAATAGGTTCTAGACCAAATGGCTGTAAACCACCAATAGATGACATCCCAACTCGATGAACTCGGTGCTCAAATGCGGCAAGTTTATAAGCAGCAGCACAACTTGAAGAAGAGGTACCTTAACTTCTATCGGAGGAACAATTTTGAAGCTCCTACACCATCACCATCACCACCATCATCTGAATAAGATTTTCTTACCCTTTACCTTTTAAATTTTGTTGATTTTTTGGTGTGATTTCATTTTATTGCATAATTGTTTGGTTTCATGTCTTTTGCATGTTTCATTTTCTTTTGTTTAGTTCATTTTCATTTTTAATTTGGTTTGATGCCATTTTCTCTTATTGGATGATTGATTTGTCACATTGAGGACAATGTGAAATTTTAAGTGTGGGGAGGTGTCATTGACTCTTTTAATTGTATTGTGTGCATTATGTTGGGTGAGATGCATATTAGACATATCATGTGTTTTGTGTCAGTAATGGTGCTTTGTGTTAGCAATGAAACCACTTTTGAGTCACTCTGATAAATATTGCAATGAAATTCTGTCATGTAGTTGGAATTAGATTGAATTCATGCTTGAACTCAAATTAAGCCCTTTAAGTAGAAAGTGAACCATATAGAGTGATGAAAAATAGTTGGTTGCATATGCTTAGTCACAAATTGTCATATGAACAGTAAATTAGTGTAGAGATGCATAATGAGTTTTCAATTGAGCCAAAGCGAGGATTGAGCCATGTGACTTCATTTATAGTCATTTCATTTCTTTGTAAAGTGTTACTTCCTTAGGTTAC
This sequence comes from Erythroxylum longipes, assembly GCA_027563885.1. Classification (NCBI taxonomy): domain Eukaryota; kingdom Viridiplantae; phylum Streptophyta; class Magnoliopsida; order Malpighiales; family Erythroxylaceae; genus Erythroxylum; species Erythroxylum longipes. The sequence continues at coordinate 8,629 of JAOQMS010004209.1, forward strand.
TACCTTTAGAACTTGCTTTAAATCAGTTTGAGTCTACTAGATGCATGCTTAATAGAGATGATCTAGTCCCTTTTTTGTGTTAACCTTTGGCTTAAACGACCTATCCGTTATTATCCCTTGCTACCCCCATTGAGCCTTAACCTTTTGTTTCTTAAAAACACCTAAAATGTTAAAAGCCTTAAACCCCATTATCCAATCCTTTCATAAGCTTAGTAGAGTATTAAATAAAACATTAGTTGGGATTGAGTGAAATTTTTACCAAGATAAGTTGAGTATATTTTTACCAGTGGACTACATTGCATAGAGTACTAGTTGTGATTCATAGTCCTTCCATGTATGAAGAAAAGTATGAAAATAAAAAAAAAAGAAAAAGAAAAAGGAAGAATAAGTGAGTAGCATCAATAAGTGCAGAATATTGGTTATATTGGTATATCTCAAAGTATGTTTTGATTATCCCAATTTTATCCGCTTTTTACTTTATTAATGTTTGTGCTTAACCCTCTTTCCTCTCTCTTGACCTACCTTAACCCTTACCACGTTACAACCCTAAATAAGTCCTTTTGATCTATTTATGCATGCAATCATTGTAGAGGAGAATTGGTGTATTAGAAAGCCTATGGTAGTGTAGTTTCTTAGCGGAACTTTGAGCGAAACACTAACCCTTAAACACTTGAGCGAAATGAGTGAAAACTATGAGGAAAATTCATTTATACATCTAGACTTACCATTAGTGATTGTGAAAATTGTGATTTTGCTTGTGTCCACCAATTAAAAAAGTAGTCATGATATATGCATTAGCTTGAATTTGAGGGATTGTCTCTTTTGATCTTTGCGAAAATGAAGTGGTTGTATTTATTTTGCTTAAGGACAATCAATGATTCAAGTATGGGGATGTTGATAGGAGTGCATTAGGATATGTTTTTATAGGTAATTGGCATGTGTTTTCTAGCATAATTGTTGTTTATTGTTCTAGTTTAGGATTCATTTTATATGTTTTCATTAAGTTTGATTTTTATTGTTGTTCTTGTGTGTTTGACGCTAATTGAGGCTAAGAAATGATTATTTTTATGTAGGAAGGAAGAGGGAGCAACTTGGAGGTTAAACAAAAGATCAAAGAAGAGAATACAAAGAGAGTGCATTTGTGTGCAATGCCCACATTCGTGGGAATCGTACAAATTCCCACGGGCATGGGACTTGGAATTTGAGGTAATATGCGAGGCTTCATTAAACCTAATTTTTGGGACTATATAAAGAGAATTAAGCCTCCATAAAGAGAATTGAGCCTCCATCTTCTAGAGAGACGACACCTACCTGTAGAAAGACCAACCTTGGGTAAAGAACACATTTTTGGAGCATCAAGGAAGGATTGAAAACAAGGATCATCATCAAGATTGGGCAAAATAGCACATCAACACCAAAATTCCATATTTTGGAAAAGAAGAGAAGGAGTTTTCTTATTCACTTTCTATCTTTTTAATCTCTTCCTTTCTTTATAAAGATGGATTATTTGAATGTTGATAGTGTTACGGAGACCATGTTAGGCTAATTTCATATTAAGGATTGCTTTTACATTATTATGTCAAAACTCATGTTTTATGGATTTGAATGAAGTGTCTTTGATAATTGTTGTTCTTAATTGTCATCTTGCAACAAATCGAGAGAGTAAGTGAGATGAAAGTCATGTAGGATTGTACAAAGAGAGTTGGCGACCTATAGAGTAGCAATTATTATGTCAATTGAATAATTAGAAGAGAGATCTCAATTAGTTAATTGATTATGCATAGGATAGTGTAATAACTAGTTGAACCAGTAGAGTCATTGGGTAGGTTAAGAGATCGTTCAATCGATTCTCGTACATTCAATTAGGGACAAGTAGTTACACCTTGAGAGAGGGTAATTTGTACATTAGGAAACCTAAGATGAGACATAATTCAATCAATAAAACATGAAGGAGACAAAATAAGGAAAAAGTAATCTCTGGCATTTCGATCGTTGAATTCAAACTTTCTGCAATTACGGTATTGCCCATTATCTTACATTAGTCTTTTTAATTTTAATTTAATTTTCTAGATTAATTACATTAAACATATTTATTTCTTAAACAATGTCTTTTTTAAATTAAGTGGTGTTTGGGCATCAATCCCTGTGGGATCGATATCCTCTCTTTCTAACTACAAGTCACAACCCGTTCACTTGTAGTTTTTAAGCGTAAAACAAGTGGATAGGCAGATAAATACCATCTTTATTTAGCAATTCAATGCTAAATATGCAGCTGCACATTCAGCCCAAATAAAACCAAAATTGCACCTTCCATTTCTTTAATAATTTTTTTAAATTTAATTAATCAAATTAAACCAAAGTCTAGCCCATTTCTAAATGTTTATTTGGGCTTCTAATTAACCATTAATTAATGCAAGCCCAACATTCAATCATGGGCTTTAAAACTTCCATTTATATTTCTTACTTTGCTTAATAACCTTCATTGAAGCCAAGTGGGCAATCTTATTAGACTTTGATAATTCAAGCTCTAATAAGCCCAGAATTAATTTAATCTCATTAGAATTAATTCTAGCTTATTAAAGACAATTACTAAACATTCCACTAAAGACAATTAGATGAAATCTTGAATTACTAAATATTATAAGAACACATATTTCAAATAATATGTCCAATTGCAAACCCTATTATAAACCTTATTATATCCATCCACACAACAAAGGGTAAAATTATCGTTTTGCCCTTATATTGGTTTTTCCTTCTAGATCTCCTGTTCTACTCTATATGGTGATTAAGACACAAGATCTTATCTTGGTGTTAAGAATTAATGGGTAGCTACTCCTTCAAACTCCTAGCGTAAGTTTAATTACCAATCTCCATAAAACATCTAGAAGTGATGATATCGCTATAAACTCTTTATTTGAGTGAATGTTCGGTGATACATGTTTCAATTAATAATTCCAACATGTAGACACTGGATTAATACTCTGTAAAAATCCATTCCAATCATATAAAGAATTATAATGAAACACATATGAGTTCACCACTCATCAAGATTATGGTCCATAATAAGCAAACGCTAAAATGTATGTTTTAAGATTAAAGTAACAGCCTACTTTATTCATTAAAACATACGTAATTCCAAATTCATTTAATAGTGCCATTATCGATAGTCAACTACTATCATGATATGAATCTCATCATTCCTTTGAAGTAAACTCCTTTACTTATATAGAGATAAATCGCAACACTACAGTATAAACAATAATCATGCGATCAACTTGATTATTCAACTGTGAATCAATTAATTTAGATTTTAATAATATACATGTTTCCCATACATCTCTATGTACATGTATATTACTTACAAAAGAATCTTGCTACCTTATTAATAGTTTTATTATGATCATACATATAAAACCAAACTCTTTTGTTTTATTCATAATAAATATTTTCATTACAAAAAGTAACTGGAAGAAAATTAAGTTGTAAGTAAATACAGTTGCTTTCCAGGGCACTGTATTTACATAACTTCAACAATCTCCCACTTGCCCTAAAGCAAGTTTGACGTATCCCTCATTCCCATCCCTACTAGATGACCCTCAAAACTCTTTTGAGACAGCGTCTTCGTAAATGTATCAATAAGGTTTTGCTCTGTGGGAATCTTTACCACATTCACCTCACCACGTTGTATTATTTCCTTTATAAGATGATACTTTCTCTAAATGTGTTTGTCAACTTTATGGTTCCGAGGTTATTTAGAATTAGCCACAGCCCCACTATTATCACAATAAAGTGTAATGTCTTTTTCTGCCTCTAGAACTACCTCTAAATCATTTAGGAACTTGTGGAGCTAGACTACTTCCTTTGCTGCTTCACAAGTAGCATGCTCAACCTCTATAGTCAAATCAGTAACACAAGATTGCTTGATCCTCCTCCAAACTATGGCTCCATCTCCTAAAACAAATATAGAGCCAGAAGTTGATTTCCTCGAATCAACATCTGATTGGAAATCAGAATCTATATATCCTATCAGAATAAGATTACTTCCAGAGTAAACAAACATTAAGTTCTTCGTCCTATGAAGATACTTCAGTATACACTTAATCGCAGTCCAATGCTCCATTCCTGGATTGGACTGAAAAATGCTTACCAGTCCAAATGCATAACAGATATTTGGTCTAGTTCAAAGCATTGCATACATTAAACTTCTAACTGCAGAAGAGTATGGAATGTTACGCATGCATTCAACCTCCTCTTAGGTTTTAGGTGCTTGTTCCTTTGAAAGTTTGATTCTATGTCTAGTAGGTGTGAAACCCCTCTTAGAATCTTGCATGGAAAACTTATTGAGCATGTTCTTAATATAATTTATTTGAGACAAGGTTATCATTTTGTTCTTCCGATCCCTTATAAGTTTGATCCCTAGAACATAGGTAGCCACTCCCAAATCCTTCATTGAAAATTGTTCATTCAGCCATCCTTTAACCGTAGATAACATTCCTACATCATTCCCAATGAGCAGAATCTCATCAACATACAGAACTAGAAAAATAACCTTTCCTTCTTGTATTCTTTTATAAACATAAGGCTCATCTAGATTTTATACGAATCCATAGGTTTTGATATACTTATCAAACCTAATGTTCCAAGACCTAGATGCTTGCTTAAGTCCATAAATAGACCTTTGCAACTTGCATAACTTATGCTGATTACTTGGCTCAACAAAACCTTCTAGTTAGGCCATATAAATGCTCCCCTTAAGATCCCCATTAAGAAATGCGGTCTTGACATCCATTTTCCATATTTCATAATCAAAATAGGCTGCTATAGCCAAAAGAATCCTGATGGACTTAAGCATAGAAACTGGAGAAAAAGTCTCCTCATAGTCTATACCCTCTTTTTGAGTATAGCCTTTATCTACCAATCTAGCTTCAAAGGTCTCTACCTTTCCATCTGATCCTCTTTTCGTTTTGTAGATACATTTACACCCTATGGCTTTTATACCTTATGTTAGATCTACAAGGATCCAGACTTCGTTAGCGTACATGGAATCTATTTCCAATTCCATCGCCTTGAGCCATTTTTTGGCATCAACATCATTAATAGCCTGTGTATAAGTAATGGGATCCATTTCTTCTTGGTCTGAGATGGCTATAATGCCTTCTCCTAGACGTAGATACCTATCTGGATGTCTCACAACCCTCTTACTATGTCCAGGCACAACTTGATGCTCAGGTTGCTCTTCCGATTCAACTCTTAAATCCATTTTAACATCTTATTCTACTGTATCCAAATCAACTCTTGGTTTGGATGAAATAGCTAACTCTTTGAGTACTACTTCACTTCTTCCTTTGTGATTTTTCACAAACTCTTCCTCTATGAAGGTTGCATTTGTTGACATAAATACTTTCCTATCCTGAGGAGTGTAAAAATAGTACCTCGAGTTCTTGTATGATATCCTACAAACAAACATACTTTTCACCTTGGTTCCATCGTTGTGGATTCAGGCCTTAGAACATAGGTTGGGCAGCCCCAAGTCCTCAAGTGTCGCAATGAAGAAACTCGACCAGTCCACAACTCCGTAGTTATTTTACGCACCAATTTGGATGGAGCAAAGTTGAGAAGATATATTGTCGTTTATATGGCATATCCCTAGAACAATTCTGGAAGGCTAGCATAGGACATCATTAATCTTACCATTTCCAATAAAGTCCTATTCCTCCTCTTAGCTACACCATTTTATTGAGGTGTTAGAGGTGTTGACAAGTTAGAAATAATTCCATTGTCAATTAAATATTGCTGGAACTCTCAAAATAAGAACTCACCACCTCGATCAGACCGAAGTTTTTTTAATGGCTTACCTAACTACTTCTCAGCTTCGGCTTTGAATTCTTTGAACTTTTCAAAGGATTCACTCTTTTTATGCATTAAATGCAAATAGCCATATCTTGAGTAATCATCTATAAAGGTTATGAATTATTCATAACCTCCTCTAGCTTGTACGTTCATGGGCCCACACACATCAGTATGTACCAGGTCCAGCATGGATTCAGATCTATTTCCTTTAAAAGGAAATGAGGCCTTAGTCATTTTTCCTACAATATAGGATTCACAGGTGGGTAATGGATCATTATCCAAGCCCATAAGGATCTTATCCTTTACTAACCTGTCAAGTCTTTTCTGATTGATATGACCCATTCTTAAGTGCCACAGATATTTTGAATTAATGCTAGAGACATTAGATTGTCTTGGTTTTATCAACCTTGTGGTGTTTAGTGAGCCTATCATAGGTTCTATAAAGAATAATCCCTATTTAATTATAACATTACAAATAAAATCCTTATTCTCATATTTTGAAACAACATTTTCAAAATATAAGGAATAACCAAATTTTATTAGATAAAAAATAGAAATCATGTTCCTTACAATCATTGGCATGTAATAAATATCCTCCAAATATAACCTATGACCACTAGGAAAGTCCAAGATAACTACTCCCACTAATTCTGTTGAAATATAAGATACCTGCAAAGAATTGCAAACATGGTTTGTGGCTCCTGAATCTAATATCCAAGAATCAAATAAAACTGCCACATTTCTAGTTCCTAACAAACTTAGGAAACCCATACCTTGTTTTCTTTTGAGGGACTCAAGGCAGACTGGACAATTTCTTTTCCAATGGCCCATCTTATCATAGTGGAAACACTTTCCCTTGATGTTCTCTTTGGCCTTTTTTTTAAAGGGTTGGGCCTTGACCCCTATTTGGGCCTTCTTTTTCATTAAACCATTCTTCTTTTTCTTATCCTTATCCTTGGGCTTAGAAGAAGATGCTACATTAGCTTCTGGCCCATAAGCCCTAATACTTAATATCTGCTCTATACTCTGGAGAGTATTCATCAACTCAATCAAGGTGTAATCCTTGTTGTTGAGCTTATAGTCCAACTTAAACTTTTGAAAAAAAGAGTTTAAGCAATTGATGATCATAATCATCTGCATGTCCGCATCCATATCCGCCCTAAGCATCTCAGTCTCAATGACCACAGAGATTACCCTAAGCATGTAATCCCACACTAATTCACCAGGTTTTTGTATGAGATTGTGAAAGGTTTGGATAGCTTTCACCCTTACAGACCTGGTCCTCACACTAAACATCTCATGTAGGTGATGAACCAATGCACTAGCAATTTTCATACAAGCAATTTGCTTTTGCAGCATGCCGCTGATAGAAGCTAGAATATAACACTTAGTAGTCTTATCAGCATTCTGCCATCGTTCATGTTGTTAGACTTGCTCATGAGTTGAATTTGCACCCAGAGGTGCAGGCTCATTTTCAGTTAATACCTATGAAATTCGTTCATATTAAAGAACAATGTCTAGGTTACATCTCCATTCATTAAAATTATCTCCATTTTCTAATTTGTCATTTGTCAAAAGTAAAGTAAGTGGATTCATTTTGTGGTGATCATGTCGTAAAATATAAATTATTAAAGAGTAGTAAACTAATCAACAATATTGGAACTTTGTATAAAATCATGATGCCTGTGTACACGATGAAAGATTAAACAAAACTTAAAAAACAATTAAATCTTTATGCTACAGTTATTTTTCTTATTTATAATAGGCTAAGTGACGGTGGGCCATCTTGTCTATTAAAAGAAAAACTGGGACCCTCCCACTCAAAAGACTACCAAGCATCTTCATTCCTAAATTTTTAAGAAGTGTCATAATTTTGTCTATACATTTATCAACAGAGCTACGGTGAGCAGGTTATTTGATAAACTATATTGAGTGTATAACATTTTTATTCATCTACTAAAGGTACCTGCAAATCATGGCTCGTTGGGAGGTCACATTTGCTACCAATGAGTTGAGCCTTTAGGAGACCCAAACCATGCAAGATCTAGGATCCATGTCCTTCCGTGGGGAGTAACATTTCAACACATGCAATGGCCCATCATATGGAGACTGTGGACTCTCACATGAGCATCCTCTCCCACTCAATCTTTTTAGGCTTTAAGTATTAAATACTATCTTAGCTAGATGCAATTTATTAACCATCCTATATTGTTTCATTATATATCTCATACATAATGAATGCATGGCAAAGCCTAGGGTTGGCAATTTTCCAAATGACATGCAATCACATAATATCACATATTATTTACATTCATTGATCCATTCATCACATGAACTAATAAGTCACTTTTGATTGTCCATCCTAGAATATAAGAAAAATTACAAGGATTTTAGGCCCAAAATAATCTTCTTGGACTTGGATCTTCCATTTTGAACTCTTTGCTCACATGACCCGGCCCATATAGTAAAAAATGTGTAATGGCATTTTATAAAAACGAAATTTGTTACTTTGAAAACAAAAAATCCAGCACTAGATTTTTGTAAATCCGAATCTTTGTCATAAACAATAAAATAGTACTTATTTCATTAAAAACGAAAATTGTTCCATTAAAACAAAAACCAGAACTTTGTTTTTTTATTAAAACTGAAACTCGATTCGTTGAAACAAAAATCCAGCACTTGTTTTTACATAAAAACTGAAACTTGATTCATTGAAAATTCCAGCATTTTGGTTTTTGCATAACCTAAACTATACCAATACACAAAAGCATATATTGAAACCATTACCTCTTCATTTCTTCAATCCATGGCTGCTTCATTTTCATCATTACATCAATTTGTACATTACAAAAT
>JAOQMS010004249.1:0-17332 GCA_027563885.1 Erythroxylum longipes
ATAAAATTAATAATACCATAATTATAATTATAATTTAATTTAATTTAATTTTTATTAAAGTAATAATTAAAAAATTAAATTTAAATTTAAAAAAATTAAGAACGCCTGTGCACTAATCCGATTTTTTCTTTTTAATTTTATTTTTTATAAAATTAATAATAACATAATTATAATTATAATTTTATTTTATTTTATTTTTATTAAAGTAATAATTAAATTTAAAATTTAATTTATTTTTTATTAAAGTAATAATTAGATAATTAAAATAAAAATGAAAAAGTAAAAAAAAGTCACGCCCATACACATGAGCGTATGAAGGAGCACACTTAAAATTTTTAAACAAAAATGACGTCCTATATTTATTAAACAGAATAATCTTAAATAGAAGATCCGGACTCAAGCAGTGGCGACGTTGTCACAAACTAAAACAGCTAGGACCTTTCATATTACGAGACTAGGGTTTCCTAGCTAGAAGATGGAGGTTGTTTGGAAACTGGTTTATGAAATAGGGTGTTCAAACATAAGGTTAAGGTATCTTAGGATTGGAACAAGATTGTTTGTAACTGTAACGAGGGCATTCCAGAGTTGTTTTTAGTTTGTTTGGTAATAAGAATTAGTGTAATCTACGTCTAAATAAAACCAAAATAAGAACACTCTTACAAAAATAGCTTTATTTCAATTAAAATTTAAAGGAGTTTTAAAATTTTAAATTATATCAATTATTTTTCTTAATGAAATTAAGATTAATAATTGAATTGATTCTTAATTAAATTTTAGAAAAGTAGTTTATAAAATTATAATTAATTATTTTCAATTAGATTGAAATTAATTAATTAGACTCTTTAAATTTAAAAAATATTTTTTTAGTAATTAAGAAATTTTCTTAATTAAATTTATTTATTTCAATTTGATTGAGATAAATTAAATTTATGACTTTATTTGTTTAGAGAATTATAATTAAATTTATTTAGAAATTGTTTCTTTATTTACAAATAATAAATTAAAAAGTATTTTTCTTGGTTATATTTTAAAAAATATTTTCATTTATTAATTAAGAAAAGGTGAGCTTTCTTAATATTTTTGGAAAATATTTTTCTAATTTATTAAAGAAATATTTCCTAATTAATTAAAAAATTAATCTCTAAATGAATAATGAAAAGGATTTTCTAAATTAAATTTAAAAGTGGTGTGTTTAATTTTGAAAGTATTTCCCTTTGAATATTAGAAAATAGTTTTCTTATTGAGGAAAGTAATTTCTAATTTAGATTAGAAATAGATTTGTAATCAAATTATGATGTCTTACTTGTTAAATTTTGAAAAAAGAGTTTTTCTAAATTATAATAAGTAATAAGTATAATTTATGGAAAAAATTCAATTAAATTTTATTAAAGAAGTCAACACAATTGAAAATAGTTGCTAATTGAATTTGAAAATTATTTTCAAATCAAATTAAATTTCTATTTAGAAGAAGAATTTAGTTCATTTAGGAATCAACGAGTTAGAAATATTATTTTAGATTATAAACATCAATAACTAGAATCAAACGAAGTTTGATATGTTATGCATATAATTTGATTATGAGTACAAAAGTTATGTGCTTTTATATATATATATATATATATGTGTGTGTGTGTGTGTGTGTGTGTGTGTGTGTGTGTGATATTATTACATGTAATTTTGAGTTTCATGGGATTATTTGAAATTAAATCCCTTAATATAATACTAAGTACATGTTGATAACGTGATTGTCACCCTTCATTATTATAAGAATAAATTAGAGTTTTGTTTATTATTAAGCTTATTGAGCAAACTCAAAGCCGCTTTAACCCAAATATGTATAGAGAAGGAACATGACAGGATACCTGGGAAAATCATGTGGAGGTGTTTAGCAGTTAAAGGAGTTCATATGACGTATGTATGGGTGATTAAAGATATATATGAAAGTGTAAAGATTAGAGTAAGGACAATAGTTGAAGATATAGAGCATTTTCTATCAATATTGGGCTACATCAAAGCTCCTCATTGAGTCCCTTTTTGTTTATAGTAGTGATAGATAAGCTCACCAAGAAGATCCAAAGGAATGTGTGCCTTGGTGTATGTTGTTTGCTAATGATATTGTTTTAATGGATGAGATAAAAGAGGTGTCAATGTCAAACTAGAATTTTAGAGGGATAGATTAGAGACGAATGACTTTAAATTAAGCAGGAATATGATTGAATATTTAGAGTGAAACTTTTCAAGCCATGATGTTTCCCTATTTTTTGCTCACCCATAAAAATTCTTTGATGTCTCTCTAAACAAATTGTCTTGATGGTGTTTCCCATTACTATATATCTTCCTTCGACCCATTCTAACAACATCATTGCATTATTTTCTACCATTTCCAAGTGCCCAAGCTCTAACCATATTGGCCCAGCATTAACACATAAATCCTTCTTGTATAGTGGAATGCAAAGTACGGGTGCTTCATTGTCTCTGTCTCTTCTTTACTAAGTACACAAGTGTTTGAGATGTTAATAAATTTCCTTAATCTATCCCTGGTGTTAAGCTTGCCCTTTTATGAGAAGCTAGCAGTAGTTGCTAAGGAGTATGCAAGTTCAAACCACACTAGGCTAAACCAAAGTACCTTAGGTGAGTGTTCTTTTATCAAATCTCTATATGAATGATTTGTAAAGTTCTCAAATGAATGAACATCCAAATTATCTAGTCTTTCTTTTATCAAATCTCTATATGAATGATTTGTAAAGTTCTCAAATGAATGAACATCCAAATTATCTAGTCTTATTGTTGTGAAATCAAATTTAAAAGTAAGTCCCTTGCATAGATCAAATTTGATGTCAGATCATAGTGAGAGGTAATGGCTTCTTGCACTGATATCGAAGGCCATTAGTGCCTACACCTCAAATAATGGTCCCAAGGGAGATTAATTATCATACCAAAATGAAGTGAAGGAGTTATTCCCTACTTTATTTGCTAATTTTAGTCTGTGAGGTTGTTTGAGATTCAGTAAATATGTAAGAACCCAAGAGGAATCTAATTTGTTGTTCCACTCTATATGCTTCCTTATTTAATATAATATGAATGAACCCATCTCATCCATAGAGAATTTTTTTCCGTTAAGAGCCTCAAAACTCTCTTCATCATTTGGACTTAGTTTGAAGTCCTAATTAGAATATTTCCAAGTTTTTCTTCCATTTTTTTTACAAACTTCAATTCATTTGATTTCCAAAATTGACTTGTTATCACCTTGTACAAACTAGAAGAATTTTCATATTATTCTATTGAATGCTGTTGTTGAGATTTTAGGGAACCATAAATGAGATGTCTAGTGAATATGTAAGTTGCATAGGTCCAAGTTCACTAGTTGAATCCTACTTGCCATTGATAATGTTTTACTTTTTAGCTTACAAGTCTATTGTGTATTCATTCAATAGTGGTTTGAAGTCTGAGAGAGAAGGATTTCTAGTGGTAATGGGTATTACCAGATAAGTGATAGTTGGTTTGACGAATTTTGCCCTTGTTAAGCTAGCCAAAGTGTTTTCATAAGTTTATGCTCCACATAGATGAAAAGTTGGCTCTTATCCTTGTTCAAAGATAACCCTAACATTGCTTTAAATGATTTTAAAGCTTCTATTAATGTAGAAACTGAATTAGTGTCAGCTTTAGAGAACAACATGAGATCATTTACAAAGGATAAAGATAATATCTTTTGTGCTTTGCATTTGGAGTGGAATCTTAATGTCCAATTCTTTATTAACTTACTGATCATCCTTACAAGCACCTCCATATCTAAGATAAATAGGTGGGGAAAGGGGATCCCCTACCTCAATACTTTAAATCTCATTATCATTTTAATTAGTTTCTCATTAATCAAGATACCAAATGAGGCAGTAGTTATACACTGAGCAATCTAGTTAATGAAAGGATTTGGAATCCTAAAAGCCTTTAATGTATTTAGGAGAAACTCCCAATCTAGAGTATCAAAGTCCTTTTGGAGATCCATTTTAATTGTACAATTCCTACTTATCTTCTTCTTGTTATATCGCTTAAATAATTCTTACAATAGGAGGACATTATCACATATTAATCTACACTTTGTAAAGGCATTTTATGAGTTATACGGAACATGTTCAACTAACATTTTAAATCTATTTGTGGAAAGTTTTACAATAATTTTATAGATGACATTACAATATGAAATAGGGTGATACTCTTTAATTGAGTTAAGGGAACTTACCTTTGTGATTAGAGAAATGTAATTCTTATTTATGTCCCTTAATATAGATCTATTCCTAAAGAATTCCAAAATTGCCCCAGTCTACCTCTAAGTTTAATGGAAAAAATAACCATTACAACCATCAGGGATAGGAGCCTCATGTGGATGTAAAGAGTATAATGCTTTCTTTACATCTTTAGTGTCAAAAGGTTTAACCAAAGCCTCGACTAATTCAGGAGGCACTTAGCAATTAATGATGTTTTTCACCTGATCTAGACCTGAATTTGCTTATGATTTAATTCCAATTGTCTTTGAGAAGTAGTTATAGGCCTCTTTTTGCAATTCCTATCTAAAAGTGACTATTTTGCCATTTTCATCTGCTAAAGAAGTGATTCTATTGATATTCTTCCTTTCTAATAGAGCTCTATGTAAGAACTTGATGTTTTTGTCTCCATCCTTTAGTCAATTTACACGAATCTTTGTTTCAATAGTGAGTTAAGAATTCCCAATATGTTGGCTTATTGATCCAGTGCCTTGGTTTTTGCTCCCCTTAAGGTCTCATCTTGGGGTGCCTTATCTAGTTCTTTTTAAATTTTCCCCAAATTCCTCTTAGCCTCCATCATTTCATTTTGAGTGCTAGAACCATTATCTCTATTCAACTGCTTTAATTCCAAATTTGTTGGTTGTAGCTTTCTTATACATGTGACCATCTTGATGCTAGATATGCAAGCATTGTTGCCTTTGCTAATAGATAATTTAAACCCTTCAATATTAATTAGGTCGTTATCAAATATGAATGGAAATTTTTTTACCTTTTAGTTGAACATGTTTCGGATAAAAATTGGTGTGTGATCTAATAGAAGTGACTATGAAAGTGACCTTACTCTCTAGAAACCTCTCCATTTACAACTAATTAACCATAAACCTATCTAAATTCTTTCTAATCATACACTTCCCTTTATTCTTATTTATCCAAGTGAGCAGTTGCCCCTCCATTATGAGGTCTATGATTTGTATATAATTAGCACATTTCCTTAATTGTACTATGTGATTTCTTAGGCATACTACATTCACTTTAGCTTTTCTTGAGTTTAACATGTAGTTGAAATCACTTACAACTAACCATATTTCCCTCATACTGTCCCCCAACCTTCCTAGGTTATTCCATAATGGGGTTATTTGGAAGCTTTAATTGAAAGAATACACGATTATAGCTTGATAACTTATTTTAAAGGTTTTCATCTTGGCTATTAGATGGATCATTTATTGTTCAACAATGACATATTCGATCTCTAATTCATTAGGGTAAAAGGCCACCAAAATTCTACCATTGTAATGGCAATTATGGTTTGTAAGGTAGTTACAATCTTTCCTCAAAATGGATGACCTCTTATAATTGTTTTATTTTATTGGTATTTTTAGGAGTCCTATTAAAATATGTTTGAATTCCTTGATGTAATTATCCACCATTTATTGTTTATTTGGGCTATTGAGCCCTTTTATATTCCAAACTAATATTGACATTAAGGTAATGGAGTTGAAGCATTTTTTTTCTTAGAACTTCTTCTGAAGACCTCTTAAATTGTGTTTCAACCTTAATTTCTTCATTCATTTCCTTTTGAATTGGGGACTCCTATGAATCAACACCATCAGTAATAGTTTCCTGCATTGGAGAAGGTTGTATAGTTCTTTTAGGAGAGCTAAGGTCCTTATCTTGGTCAGTAAAGCCCTTTCATGTGCCATTTATAGCTTCCAAATTCTCCTTGATTCCATTTCTCCCCTTTCTACCTCAATATCTTATATGCTTTCATCTTAAGTGGTAGTAGTAGTTTCATTACTAACTAGCATTACATCATAACTAGTTTCCCCCTTATTTTTAAATTTGAATCTTCTTCCTCTTGGCTTCCATTATTGATTAGGCTTCAAGATTTCAGGTCTCCAATTATAGATGATTATCACCTAATCTTTTAAAAAAATTCCTTCATCTAACCTCAAAATAGGGATTATTTCAGGTAGTTCCTTACAGGTTTTCACCAAAATGCAAATCCTTACATAATTAACCCTCTTCAGAGTAGTTGTTGATTAATTAATGCGGAGTTGCCAATATAGCTTCCTAGGTGACTTATGTAGGAAAATCCCGATGCATGCATCATATGCACACGGTGTGGAAAAATAAAAATTTTTGTTCCGGGACTTTCTCGAAGTCCAGGATCTATATGCTTATACAAGGAAATACCATTAAACCTAGGTGAAAATTCCCAATTCACATACATGTTCATAACACATACATATATAGGAATTCATGGCATTTACACAAATCAATCATGCATATAATAACCATGTACCTTGTAAGTAGTCTCCTTCATTCTTTTATCTTCTACTCGTCAGATTTTCGCAAATCACAACGACCAAAACAGACTGTCTCCAACAGTATCCACGCAAAGATCAGAGAAACTAATCGAATCAAACTCTTTGATCCAAAAATAGCTAGAGCAAAGACAAGAATGCTAGCTCTTTCTTTGTTTTATGGAGACCATATACGTGGAAAGCAAAATGGATAGGAAGAGATGAGAAAGATGAAGAGAGTTTTATCAAAATCGTGAAAGATGAAGATTGCTTATACATTTTCACGATTCACATCTTCTTTCATGCTTTTTCATTTTGTCTTTTATGATTTTGTCTCTTATAATTAAAAACATTAAATGCTTAAGTTGACAAAGAAACCTCCTTCTCCTTCCATATAACTACACCTTATATATATATATATATATATATATATATATATGTTGAGGTGGTCCAGTCATACTGGGATCAATCCTATTGAGTCCTGGGTATGGAAAAACACCGAAGACTTATTTCAGCAATGTGGACGTTGTGATCTCATTGGGACATATCTCGATCTCATCAGGATCCATTTGGTTCTATTGCTCTCCAAATAATGGATCTCTATCTAAAACCATTTTACGAATCCTCTGAGTCACTCTTATGCGTGTGACCCATTAGGTTCCTAGTTATGTTGGCCACTTGGATTAACACTTAATCCAAGCAAGTCATGAGCGGCGTCTAGCAACAAATCATGACCCCCAATTGACCGGAAAGTAAGTGGTTTGACGTACGAACCTGTGCTTGTCACGAACTGTCTCACGAACCCTCTTATAGACAATTGTTGTGCAATTCATCCTTTCACCATGCTATACCCCACTTGGTTATGAGTATGGCACAGTGTCAGCTCTTACTCGACTGACTACATCAAATCTAGCCTAAATGATATCAGTTCTCTTTCTAGGACTCATTACTCTATATGTCAATGAAGACATTCTTCACGACACATATACTCCGGCTAGAGATTTCCAAGTAATAACCCCGATAAGAGGCTATGGGTATCATCTTCTGCTATCACAGAAGTGGTGAATCCTCTATTGGATACTCAATTACCTTTGAATAACTCAAATTGTACCTAATTACCACCCTATGAGCGACCTCTGCAAGGCAACAAGAAATGGAGTCAAAGCACAAAATCAGTATCCAAGATATCCTTGAGTACCTCAAGTCTAAGGATACTTGCACCATTGTTATGATGAGATTATCACTGACATTAGAATAGGACATCCATGAGATGATCTCATGGTAGGTCATCCAATGTACTTATAACCTCTAGTAAACATCCACATCTCACCTCTAAACATCTCATGTTTATAGTTTCTGAGATCTACTGCTTGATCAAATCAATAAGTTTGACATATGCTAGTCTATCCGGATTAATGATGTCCAGTCTCATTAATCCTATGACCAGGGCTAATTTAGATATTGATATAATTGCACATGATAGGAATCACAGTAGTATGATCACATCATAATTTCCTTCATGTTATGTCAATATTATGGACTTCATTAATTTGCTTATAGATCAATACCAATTGATAAATAATGAACACTAAATTAGTGAAATATGCTTTTCTTTATTATTGAAAATAAAGTTTGTACGTAACTTTGTACAAAACACACTAAAGGCGATTGCCTTTAGGGTATTACTCTAATAAATTTCCCACTTGACATAAAGCCAATCGCCTTGGTACCTAATACCATAAGCAAGTACATGAGAATTAAAGTTATTATGTGACAATGGCTTCGTCAACAGATCAATAATATTATGCTCAGTGGTAATTCTCTCTATCTGTACATCACCTCGATCAATGATCTCCCTAATTAAATGATATCTACAGAGTACGTGTTTGGACAGTTAATGAGAGCTTAGTTTCTTTGCCTGCACAATTGTAACATCCCGTTACCCATGTTGAGGCTAGAATAATAAATATGAGAGATTACTGAGAAGTTAGAAATTGTATTTCATGCTCATGCACCATATAGCATACACACACATGTAAATATTAAACTTTTGCATATAAAAATGATTGTACATGCATTCATTGACATTCCGAGAATAATTGATTTATAATTGAATTGTGAATGTGATTTTGTTGAAACTTGTGGCTTTTATTTATTGAAAATTGATTTGGAGAGTGTATTTAGTGATTTAGAATTTTTGGAGAATTTTAGGAAAATTTCAGAAATTAAGGATATTCTTGGACTAGGAAAAATACCAAGTGATAGAATAATTGATGAATGGAAGTAGAAATAAATTTCAAATGATAGTGAAAATTTTAATATATGATATTCGGATTTAATGAAACATGTCATTGAAATTTGGAGACAATTGGGATAAAAATTTGAGTTAAATAGACTAGTTTTTAAAAGAGGTTCAATTGGGACCATAGGAATGTGACAAGTGGCAGTGACAAGTGTCGCCATCACTTGCCACTCCTCCCCACTCACGACACTCCACTCTTTTATTTGAAAGACCACTTTAAATGTTGTCATTCACTTGTTTCTCTTCTTCGTTTCTTTCCATTTTCGTGATCTTCTCCATTTCTCCTCTCCTTCATGATTTTTTTTGCTTCTCCAACCTCCTTACACATTGAACCTTGCCTTCTTATCACTGCCATCTTTTTGTCTTCTTCTTTACCACAAGAAAACCTAGATTTTCTAACATTCAAGATAAAGATTGTGTGATGCTTGGGAGCTAGGGGTTCTTGTTGTGTTTGAAGATTTGGAGTTAAATCAAGTAAGTTATGTTTTAAATATCATGGGTATGGTAGAATGAAGCTAGAATGATGAGTACATTAAGATTGATGACTTGATTATGTGAATTTTTATGTGTGTGTCGTGGGTGATGAAAAATTCATGTAAATGTCTTGCTTTTGTATATGTGTATGATCATAAATGACCCATAAATTGTTATAGAGATAATGAATGATCATTATAATGGTGTTATATGAGTGCAGTGAATTGAATAATGAATAGGTAAATGTATAGGTTCGGTTTAGTTAATGATCAAACATAGATCATAAATTGTTTGGAAATGAAATTGAGTTTAAATGGAGAGGAGAATGAAGAGGAAATGCAGTAAAAAAGATGATCTAGGTTCAAGGTAGGTTAGATGTAAAATGTTGGAAGTATAAAATCTGGAAAATTAGAAGAGAGCTGGAAAATGTTAGCAGTAACATTTTCACTAATTATGCTTCTATGTTTTAGCTATAACTTGTTCTGTAGTTATCCAAATGAGATGATTCTTAATTTGGATCAAACTAGAGACATAAGGCTACATTTTTCATAGAGACATGGAGTTTTAATTTTGTCTTTAAGAGTCTCAAAAATTGACTTGAAGTTGAGAACTGGGTGTAGCAAAATTGTTGGATGAATCTATATGTTTGTGTTCTGTTTTGTGAATATGAAAACCATAAGTGATGAGTTGTATGTAGATGTTATGAATCAATAACTAAGGGTTTAATGAAAGTGAAAGTTAGGCTAACCAAGATATTGAATTATGTTCTTGAAATGAGATGAATTAAGGTAATAGTTAGGAATGAAAATTGAAGGAGGATATGTGCATAAAAAGTTCTGATAAATGTGTATGAGAATATGTTCTATTTGGGGTGTTCATGATCAAGCATGGAATATCTGTTGTGTATAGATGATGTTGAGTTGAAATTTAGGTATACTTGAATAATTTATCAACTTGAAATGATGAATTTTGAATATAAATTGTTTGAGACTTAGGAATGAGATGTGTTACAAAAAAAAAAGGATAGGAATTCATAAATGGTGAGAATTAGTTGTAAGTGATGAATCAAATGAATAGAGGTTTGAGAATTTAATCAAATCAATTTTGTAGTTGAATGGTTAAGATGTGATATTGCATTAGAATAGGTGAATTTGGGAAGATTATGAGTGAAAGTGATGTTAGAATGGATGTAGGAACTATTGGAGATGCTTTGAAGGGGCTTATGTTTCACCTATGTCCGTTAGACGGACTTTAGATCCGCTAAACAGACCTTCTCAGGTCTGTAAGGACTCTTAGACTCATCCATGTCCATTAAATGGACATTAAGTCTGCTAAACGGACCTTCTTGAGTCTGAAAATATTCTCAGCCCCGTTCATGTCCGTTTGAAGGGACATACATGTCCGCTTAGCAGACATTCTCGGGATAGCTACAGTAAAATTCAATTTTTACCAATTTAATGACAAATTTTTACTTCTAGGTCTCACAAAAGTTGTAGAAATCTAAGTCCTCTTCAAAACTATCCTATAATGGAATTAATCCGACATCTACATCAAAAGTTATGTCTTTTGTCTCAAGATATGTTTGTTTTTAGACGATTGACCTATTAATGTTTTCCCATGAGATATTTAGGCTTGATTGTGATCTCGAATGAGCTTAATTGATGTTAGATTGAAATATTAAAGTAGGAAAAGTGTATTAGGTGTTAAATAATGATTCAAAGTTCATGTTAAGTGGTTATGAGATGAGTATTGAGGAAATGTACCCGGGAATGTTATTGAACATGCATTGTACATAATCCATATACATAGATGTGCATAAATGAATATCCATCCAATTATGTAAAATAGTGATATGTGTATGTTGCATGATATAGAGGAACATTTGAAACGTCAACATCTAGACATTGTTGGAACTTCGAGGCATTAGCTTCAGGAGCAAACTGAGTAACCTAGACGGTCTCACTCAATTACTGTTGTGTTAAATTATGTTTCGACTTATCTTATGAATGTGTAATGTTGTGTATTGAAAGCCAGACACGAAGGTCCGATGATTGTGATGTATGGATGAGATATTGAAGTGCTACTTGTATGTGAATGGTAAGAACTAATTGTTTCTTGAATTGATTAATTGATTATGAGATGCATTCCATATATGAATGCATGATCAGATAATAAGAGTTATGACTTGAGTAGCCACCGAAAACGAGCTCAAAGCTCAGAAAGTGTATAAGAGTGAAAGGCTCACTATGTAAAATGAGCCCTGTATCCCCAACAGATAAGGGATAGTATAAATGAGCCCAGTATCTGAAATGGATACGGGACAATTTAGGCACTCGGTCACAACAGCATAATAATTGGAAAATAGTCACATGTGCATTCCATATAATTTGTATTAAGTATGTTTGATTGACTGAAATGAAATTGTCTAACTCTTAAATGAGAATGTGATATTATATGTAAAAATGCAATGATGTGAATTACCTGTTAAGTGAAATGATATGTTGCATGAATTGAGTGAACCATTGATGATGGTTACCTCATCTGAGTTCGCAAAACTCACCCAAAATTGCACGTTGACATTTCAAGACCGAGAGAGGATTCTAGCTACTAAGACACCATACAAGAAGCTTAATTCTTGTACTTTTGTGAAGAAGATATGGCTCAAAGGTCGGTCAGCTGGACTGAAGGATTTGGTTAGATCTTTTGTATTTCCTCTTTCATGTAGTATATTTTGTATTATGATATGATGATGTACATGTACAAATTTTGAAAGCTACAATGTATGCACATTTAGATTTATTAAATGAAAAGAGGAAATTTGTTAAGAAAAAATTTTGGTGACTTTCTTGTATGATAGTAGATTCCATGATTAAGTGGGATAAATTACCATGTGATCAAGTGAAAGTGTGATAGTTAACACACCATTGTTATAGGGTATGTACTAGAACATCATAATGATGTTCTAGTATGTACCTTATAGCAGTGGGGGTGTTACAGTTAGGTGGTATCAGAGCATGGTTTGGCATCCATAGGGATATATAGGAATGTTAAGCATGAAATATCATGAGAAATGCGGATAATGATTGATGTTCTTGTTTATTATAGGTCGTCAGCCATAGACGAACAAGTGGGCAAATCAGCTGACCTAGGATCTATAGAAGCCAGTAGAGAATCCTCTGTACCTTAATTAGAGTTAATGCCTCCCAGAGTTCCCGAGAGAAGGGAGAGGAGGTATGACAGGATGCGGAAGTAGGGGGCTGTGGACTTCTACGGAAGTACAGACCCTGCGGAGGCCGAGGGATGGCTGGAAAGAACAGAGAGGGTTTTTGATCAGATGGACTGCAAGCCGGACGAGAGGTTCGACTATGCAGTGTCCTTACTACAGGGCCTAGCTTACCAATGGCGGAAGACTGTTCTAGACAGTTCCACCAGGCCTTGCAACCTAAACTGGGAAGACTTTTTGAGGGTATTGAAGGAGAATTATGCCCAAAATCTACTTGGACAGGAAGATGAGGGAGTTCTTGGATTTAAAGCAGGGTAGGATGTAATTGGCAGAGTATGAGATCAAGTTTAATGAGCTGATGAGATATGCTACTGCTTTGATTCCTACCAAATAAGATAAGTGTAGGAGGTTTGAAGATGGCCTGAACATGGAGATCAGAATAAGACTAAATATCTACAACCTGAGTAGTTTCACCGAGTTGAGAGTAGCTTCGATCAGACTTAAACAGCAACTGAGACAGGGATAAGCAGAGTCTGGACAAGGATCTGTATTGAAGAGGTCCAGTGAGAGTCAGAGTGGTTCGGACAAAAGATTCAATAAGTTCCAGAATAGAGCATTTAGACCATCAGCTGGATCAAGGCAGTCAGGATTCAGACAAAGGGGTGGTTTTACACAGTCGAGGGGTTTTCCTTGATCTCATCCCCTCTAAAAAAGTTTCTTATGAAGAATGTAGTGCTCAGATGGGATGAAAAATGTCAGGAGAGCTTTGAGGAGCTGAAGCATCGGTTGACTCCGGCACTAGTGTTAACCATTCCGTCTAGGACTAAGGATATGTGGTGTATAGTGATGCTTCGCATCAAGGATTGGGATGTGTGTTGATGCAGTATGGTAAGGTGATCGTCTATGCATCGAGACAATTAAGGTCTCATGAGATTAACTATCTGGTACACGATTTAGAGCTAGCTGCAGTTGTCTTTGCTTTAAAGATATGGAGACATTATCTTTATGGAGAGACATTCTAGATTTATATAGATCATAAGAGCTTGAGGTGTTTGCTAAGTCAGAAGGAGTTGAATATGAGGTAGAGCAGATGGATTGAGCTGTTGAAAGATTATGACTGCATAATTGAGTACCACCCAGGGAAAGCTAATATGGTGGCTAATGCTTTGAGTAGAAATTCTAATACTAGTATAGCTCATATTCAGTTATTGAGGTTACCAAATTTGATTCATTTGAGAGCTCTGAATGTGGAGTTGAATTTGGAGCAAGCTAAGGCATTAATTGCTACATTGAAGCTTTGGCCGATGTTGCAAGATAGAATTAGAAGAGTTCAGAATAAAGATCCCGATGTGGTGAAGCTTATAGAGAAAGTTAAGGTGAACCCAGATTCTGAGTTTGAATTGAGAGATGGGACACTATGGTTGAAGCAGAGGCTATGTGTGCCTAATGTAGAGGATCTGAGAAAAGAAATTCTAGAGGAAGCTCATATAGCCGCCTATGCTATACATCCCGGTACTACCAAGATGTATAACACGCTAAAGTAGCATTGCTGGTGGCCCGAAATGAAGAAGCAAGTGGCAGAGTATGTTTCTAATTGTATGACATGCCAGCAAGTTAAGGCTGAGCATCAGGCTTCAGTAGGGAAGCTACATTCGTTGCCTATTCCGGAGTGGAAATGGGAACAAATTACTATGGAATTTATTATGGGATTGCTTAGAACTTCGAGGCAGAATGATGCAACATGGGTTGTAGTGCACTGATTGACTAAGTCGGCCTATTTCCTACTAGTGAGAGAGAATAACTCACTAGGTCAGTTAGCCCGGAGATATGTGAATTAAGTGGTTAGACTAGATCACTTAATTTCTAATACAATTCAATTTTCACTTATCAACAATATCTCGAATCAATTATGGCCTTTTAACCATTTTTAGGCCCTCTTTATCTCCATATCAGGGCAGATGACTCATTCGGTCGTATAACGCCTTATACGGTGTCCTACCGACACCACTGTCATAATGATTTTCATAATCAAATTCAATCAGAACTGTATATTGATCTCATGTTTCTAGGAACTCCTAAATATAAGTTCTAAGCATATCTCCAACTTTTAAAACTGTTGGTATATCAAACATTCTATCACTTGATTTTACATCCTTAACTGTTATATGCTGTTTCAGTGTATTCCTACTAGGATGTATAACATAGGTTGTTATTTGTGCTTTCTCTAATATTCTCTTCGTTCAATCATCTTTATTAGGTACACATACTTTTTACTCCAACCACAAAATTTAATGTTTCCAATTTTACTCAAAGTTAGAATTCATTTCTAATTCCTCAATAAGATTCACAAATTTTGAGTCCTCACTTATGGCTTTTCTAATCCTTTCATATAAAACTAATCTTAAATTCAATATAGCTAATAACACTTCATTTTGACCTAATTTCAACTCAATCATTATAGGATTTTCATTGCACTAGATCTGGTAACCTCAATTTATGAATTTGTGCTACACTGCTATTGGATTTTCTGCTTAATGCTTCAGATTACAACACTAGCTTTACTTGGTAATACTCATTTGTACCTCATGATCTTTAAGTAACTTTATCCATTGTCTCAGTTTTGTATTCAATTCTTTCAAACTTAGTAATTACCTCAAACTTTAATGATCTGTATATATATATATATATATATATATAAATGTTTCACTGTAGAAATAATGTCTATAAGTTCTTAAAGCAATTACTGTTGCAGCTAATTCTAAATCATGTATCAAATAATCAACTCATGAGACTTTAATCATCTCGATGCATATAAAATCACTTTATTTTGTTGCATCATATTACATACTAATCTCTGGTGTGAAACATCATTATATACTACAAAATCTCCAAATCTAGATTTTGTAATTACATCTGTGTTTTTAACTCCTCAGATAAGGTAATATTATCTCGTGTTTTTCTCAGTCTCCCAATCGAATAACTTTCTCTATTCATTCGATTTCTTCTAATTTCTCATTGACTTATTCTAATGTCTATTCATTCATACTAGTTTCTCCACACATTTTAATTTATTTACAATCTTAACTTCCTGAGTTGGTAACACATTCATTAAATCTATCTTGTATCTCCTAAATATATTTGCATAGAATATAGTGTGGACTTAAGTTCTCTTCACATTAGCAATAGTGTTACCTCAAATTCAAGAATCCAATCACGTAGTTAGATACTTTACATCAAACATAATGCATGCACTCTTAGTAGTATATTCAACTTCTTATGCCTGAGTCTTAGTTAGAAATGGGACTCTAATATTCACTTTTAATTCGTTCCATCATTGTTCGTTCATTCTTAAAAGTAAACCATCTAGTCTACCTAACCTAATTAGGTGAAATTCTTCTTCGAAAGATGATTTCTTTCTATTATCATCTATACTGTTCACGTAATCCTTATTAATCAACTGTTTTCATCATTGGTTATCAGCCATTCTTAGTACCTCAAGAAGATAAATTTCAACTATTCATAATATCTCAATAAGATTAATTTGTCATAACTTATATGATCAGAATATTCTTTGTAATGAAACACAGTGAAGCAATAAACACATTCATTTACTCTCCAAAATTTCCAAAATTCACATTTATTCTATACTAATTTAACTATCATATTGATTTCATTAAAACTCATAAAACTCCACTCATTTGATTCTTTTTCATTCATTTAATCCCATTCATTCTTGTAACCTTAACTCTTTCCATAATACATCAAAAAAAAATTCTCCATAGTTCATCATTTCATTATATCCGTTTAAACCCATGCTTCCCCTATGCTACTCTGAGTCCTCTCAAAATTTTAACTATAGGGACTATGACTATAAAGTATTCAATATGTCATAGATTACTCCCTATACTATATCCAAGTATATATTACATATATGCTCAATAACATTATTCACCAATGTAACCACATTATTAGATAAGTACTCACAATAACAAATCAACTTAACCTTGAGGACTTCGATATATATATCGCTATCATTCATTTCATCTTACATATGTATGTTCTTAATCAATTTACAATTATAAATATATAACCATCATGAAATTTCTAATCTTAATCCACAGACATAACCTTACGCTCAATCATAAACTCTTATCATGATAATCAAATAACCATTTCAATTCCGAATTCAACTTCTCAATGTCGTAGTAAATTTTGTTTTATTTTAACTTGGTTTGTACCCTTTAAATCTTGTCATTTATACTAATATCTCTGCTTTTCCTCAGTCAGTCCTCAAAAATAATTTCACTTCTATATCAATTCAAAGATGTATAAAATAATAGTGCAACATTGATATCATATTCGATGATATAACCACAATTTCCATTGCACGGAATCTTTTTCTATCATATCAAACCATATACTATTTCTCATTTCTAAACATCCACAAATTTTCATTTTCTTACATTCTAACATATCATCATCTTTCTCATTGCTTATAACAGCTCAAACTCTTAACAAATGCTTATGCATGTGACTCATGTAAATGCGACTCAGACTGAGGATCAGTTGCCATTGCATGCTAAGACATGTCTAAAATGCATGTATCTTGACACATAGTTTGAAAAATGCCCATGTAAGATACTAAATCTGGGCTCTGATACCAAATTGTAGCACCCCACTCCCTTAGGGCATAGTGTTGGAGCCCGTTCCCGGACCCCAACTTTCATGCAGAATATCATAGAACGTGAGCTTTTTCCAATACCAAACACCT
>JAOQMS010004269.1:0-17328 GCA_027563885.1 Erythroxylum longipes
GTTGTGAAGTTGTTGCATTTGAAGGTTTATAATAAATGGAGTAACAAGTCCTTTGACATGTTAATTGACTTACTAAATGATGCATTACTTATCGAACACAAGTTACTGAAATCTTACTATGATGCGAAGAAACTGTTAAGGGATCTTGGATTGGGATATATTTGAATTCATATTTTTAAGTATTACTGTATTCTTTATTGGAAGGAAAGTAAAGAACTTTATGAGTGTCCTATTTGTGGTACATCAAGGTGGCGGGTGGATGATGGGAGAGGGAAAAAGATACCGATGAAAATCTTTCGATACTTTCCTATTAAGCCACGATTATAAAGACATTTTATGTCAATAAAAACAACCATAGGTATAAGGTGGCATAAAGAAAAACACATTGATGATAACATTATGCATCATCTAACAAACTTAATGGTATGGAAAGAACTTGATAGAAAGTTTCCATGGTTTGGACAAGATTGTCGTAATGTTTGACTTGGATTGGCCTCATGTGGATTTAATACTTTCAGTAATATGAGTAATTCATATGGCATGTGGCCAATGATTCTAGTCCCATACAATTTACCTCTATGGAAGTGTATGAAGGAGCCTTTTATGTTGTTGTCTTTGCTTTTTCCAGGTCCTACTGCTTCTGGTAAGGACATCGATGTTTACTTGGAACCATTAATTGATGACTTAAACGATCTATGGGAATTTGGATTACAAACTTTTGATGTTGTTGAACGCAACACATTTACAATGCATGCTGCTGTTTTGTGGACTATAAATGATTTTCCAGCTTATGAGAATTTGTTTGGGTGGAGCACTAAAGGGTATATGGCTTGTCTTGTTTGTAATCATCAAACATGTTCAAAAAGGATACGAACTAAAATATGTTATACGGGTCATCGTCGTTATTTGGAACATGGGCGTAGATGGCGAAGACATAAACAATTTAATGGCACAGTTTAGTTGGGTGAAGCTTCGATGCAGTTGTCCGGTGATGATATTATTTACCAGCTATCACATTTGGGTGACATTACACCTAGCAAACACTCAAGTAATAGAAAGTGTAAGAGAAATGATATCGAACTAAATTGGACAAAAAAAGCATATTTTTCAACTTACCATATTGGAAGGAATTGCTATTGAGGCACAATCTTGATGTCATGCATATTGAGAAAAACATTTGTGAGTCCATTTTAGGGACTGTCATGGGAATTGATGGAAAATCCAAAGACATAATTAAGTCTACACTAGACTTGGAAGACATGAATATTAGAAAGCATTTGCATTTGAAAAGAAGAGATGATGACCCATACTTTATTCCCCCTGCTTGTTACAATATGTCAAAAAGTGAGAAACAATCATTCTGTCAATTCCTCCAATCAGTCAAATTTCCTAATGGGTATGCATTTAATATAGGTCGTTGTGTGAATGTTAAAGAGGAAAAAGTGTCAGGGTTGAAAAGTCATGATTGTCATGTACTTTTGCAATGACTACTTTCTGTTGGAATACATGGGTGTTTACAGAAGGATGTATCCGTTACTTTGGGTCATGGGAGAGTTTTTTAAGCAATTATGTTGCAAGACACTTAAAGTTGAAGAGCTTGATAAATTGGAAAAGGACATAGAATTGATTCTATGTAAGCTTGAACTATTATTCCCCCATCGTTTTTTGATGTTGTAGTTCATTTGGCAATTCACTTACCATATGAAGCAAAACTTTATGGACCAGTATAATTTTGATGGATGTTTCCGATTGAAAGGTAATTCATATTAAATTCAACAAGTATTTTCTATGTTATTTGTTTGTAACAGTTCCTAAGTTTATAACTGCTTATGTTCAGATTTTTATGCTCTCTTAAGCATTATGCAGTAACAGAGTTTGACTAAAGGAGTCTATTACAGACGTTTATATAGCAAATGAATGCTTGACTTCTTGTTCAATGTACTTAACTGATGTGGAGATAAGATTTAATAGACTAGAACGTAACTTTGATTTTCATGACGATGGTGGGTTATCTATTTCTCCAAAAAAGTTAGGCCATTTGGTGTGGATAAATATGTGGAGTTAACTAAGGAAGAATTTGAAATTGCCCATTGATATGTTTTGAACAATTGCGAGAAAGTCGATACATACATGGAGTATGTATATTCCTTTTCATTCAAACAATCATATTACATTTTCTTCATTCACTCTGAGATCTTACTGTCATTGTCTTTTTTGGCATAGAGAGAACAAAGACACAATTTGCAGCAAAGGGATTGTTAATGTTGAAGAAAAACATAAGCAGAAGTTTGTATCATGGTTTAGAAATCAAGTAAGTTTCATATTGATTACATATTATGAAAAAATGAGAATATGTCTCATCCTCATATTTATTTTAAATTTGTTGTACAGATGATACGGTTACATAACCGTAACGTGCAAGAAACGACAACAACATTATATAGTTTGTCATATAGGCCTCATATTTGTGGGAAGAAATACACAAGTTTCATTGTTAATGGGGTGAGATTTCACATACAAGATCGAGATAGTCGAGTTAAAAGTCAAAATAATGGGGTTTCCATTAAAGGATGTCATTACGACGAAATAATTGACTTCTACAGTGTCATCTCTGAAATAATAGAGTTGCACTACATCAAGGATAAGAAGGTTGTTGTACTTAAATGCAAATGGTTTGATCTAACTAACATGAGAGTGAATGGGCATATCACTAGCATAAATGTTAGTAAGATATGGAATGATAATGATCTGTTTGTCCTTGTGAGTCAAGCCAAACAAGTTTTCTATGTCAACGATACTGTATTGGGTAGCAATTGGAAGGTTGTTCAAAAGTTTCAACAAATTAATGTTTTTGATTTTTGTGAAAGGGATATTGGTCAATTGGATGAGGATGCATATGAAATCTATCACGATATTGGATTGGAGTTCAATAACGAAGGCATTCCAGTAGAAGATGCAAATATATCATCATTCCATAGGAGAGATGTCGAGCCTAACATAGTTCAACTAGATGAAGTCCAAGCCTATCTTATCTTACAAACAGAAGAAGACCATACTCAGGATGACTTAAATGACAATGACGATACTTTGATCTTATATATTAGTGATGAAGAATCTAACGAAAATGTACTTAATGATGATGATTTTCAAAATCTTGATCATGATGATTGAATGTAAAAAAAAAATGTATTGTTTGAAATGTTATGTTCATAATTGTCTTATGTTGTTGATATTTTACTTATATTAATTAACAATGACTAGATGCATATTTTTAATGTTTGACTTATGTTTTGTGGAATGTTATTCCGAATTAGTATTTGAATATTGATCTCCTGATATTCATGTGAAAAATTGATGTTTGAGTTAAGATTATCACAATTGTTCATATTTCATCTTACACAGGTTCATTATAATGAAACCTGGTAAAAACAAAGGAAAGAGGGTGGTAACGACCGAAGAAGTTCCTCATACAGAACAACCAACAATTGATTCATCAAATGAAGAAAGTCGGTAGCAACCTTTACCAACATCGTCTGTTAGTCATGAGAGATCTTCAAGTCTATTATTGTTAACCAAACATATCTACATTAATGTTGAAATTACTCATTACATGTTTACTGTGTTTTTCTTATTATGAATTTTTTATTTTAGGTTCCAATACTAGCATTAGAAAATGAGATAGAGGTAAAACAAAAGGAGCTGAGTTGTAACAGATGAATGTTGCAATGAACACCAAGTTATCTGTGACCATCGACCTCACGCAACGTCACTTGCTGGATAAGATCCAATCTGCAAACTTGGACAGTAAGTTGGACATTGTTGTGAGGAATGGGTTGCCTTGCCTTCAGCATGTCAGGCAGTTGAAGGAAGACAAATTGGTTAAAAATGCTTTGGACAAAGTTTCGGTAATATTTCAATTCATTTAATTATATGTATTGCGATTTTACTTAACAAAATTAATAACTTAACTTATACGTCTTCTTCACAGATGAAGCTCAATATCGTTGATCTCGACACCCCTGAGGTTTCAAGTAGTGTTAGTTCACTATTGAAACAAAGGGTGAAGGATCATCGATATAGACTTCATAAATATTACTAGTCTTTCCCTTTCGATGAAGAGGCAAAGAGATATGTTCCAGAACAGGTGACTCTAGAAAATTGGAGTCAAATGTGTGATTATTGGGCCTCATCGAAGGTTTAGGATTTTTTTCTCTTCATATTTTCCTACCATTAATTTTGTTTATAAATTTCATGACTACTTCTCTTAATTTAGGAAAAGTGTGAGAAAGTCAAGGAGAACAGAACAAAAATGAAGACTCCTCATAACACCGGCTCCAGATCATTTGTTGTTGTCCGACAAGAATTTGTAAGTGTAACATTTTCAATTTATTATTCTATTTCTTAATACACTAAATTCTAAGTGGTTATAATTTTTTAAATTAATATAATAGAGCCAAATATAACTCCAAAGACAAGAGTGTGATAGGATCATACTATATAAGCTCACACATTATAAGGAAGATCAAGGCTGGACGTCCGAAGAAGCATAAAGTAATTATGTAAGTACAAACAAATTAATATTACAATTTGTTTTTCTTTGTAATATCGATTTTGTACTTTAAAATGTAGGACAAGATATAGGAGTTGTTGAAGACGTCATTGTCTGAGGGTAATCAATCCAATATCGATGACATTTGCAAAAATGTCCTTAGAACAAGATTGGCTTATATCAAAGGTCTTGGGTTGGCCCTAAGCCTGTTGGTGCATCTTCGTCACGACCATTATATGTGACGACGCTTTAAGAGAAGAACCAGTAACTAAAAACTAAGTTAGATCGTAATATTAAAGAAGTGAACAAGCTTAAACAAATGGTTAAACAATTACTAGGTTCTGCATATGTTAGTGGTAGTGACTCAGATGAAGACTTTTAGTTTGTAAATGATGTGTAAATATTTTTTTATATAAAATGCATTCCATTTTATAAGTTTATTTTATTTCAATTTATTATTATCTAAAAAATATGTTACCAACATTAATTATAAAATGAATCATTTTTATATTTCAAACTGTCTTAAAATTGGTAATAAATTAAAATAAATTTGTTTTTAAAATTAACATAATATTTAAATTTAAAATAAAAATTTGTCACTACTTAATATTAGCTACTAAAACAAAATCGTCACCAAAAGTTATTACTTACGTTTATAAGAATGTCCCTAAAAATATTTACCTACAACAAAAAAGTAGTAGCTAAAACTATTCTGCTATAAAAATAGAATTGTCACCAAAAACTATTCTGCTATAAAAATAGAATTGTCACCAAAAACTATTAGCTACCAAAAAGAAATCGTCACAAAAGGTTGTTAGCTATGTTTGCAAGGACGTCTCTAAAAATATTTACCTACAGTAAATAATTAGTTGCTAAAACTATTCTGCTACAAAAAGGAAATCATCATTAAAACTAATTACCTATAACTACAGTTTAGCCGGGAATAAATTTTATCTACTAAACAAAAACGTTGCCAAAACCTATGTACGACATTCTATGTTCTCGTCGGTTATATTTTTTACTGATGAATTAGTTATGTAGGAAAAATTTTTTTACGACGATTTCACGAAAACGTTGCAGATGTTGTTTTGCTACTGGGATTCAGCGACAATTGGGGAAACAACTATTTTTCATCACAAATTAGAATTTGCGACGATTTTGAAGTGTTTAGCGATGTTTAGTTTCGTCCCAAATAACCTTACCTGTTGTAGTGATTGTAGGAAAAATGGGATATTAGCTTCTGTCAAGATATTAGGAAGGTACCCCACGATCATGGACGATACTTAGGAAAGGAAAATGTTGGTTTTAGGCAATTGTTGGACTACATAAGGTTAAGGTGCTTAAGAATGGTTTAATTGAACTTAATTGAAGTTGAAAATGAGCCTAGATGATGCTAGATTAATTGAGTAGGAGTTAATTTAGTTATGGATTGATTGAAGTAGTAACTTAAGGAAGGTGTTATTAGATAACAAAGTACCTAATTTTGGAACGTATTAGGTATTAAGGGAATGAAGTTTACTTATGAATGCTAATATGATTTAAAGAACAAGAGTAATGTGTTAGTTGTGAATGTTTGTGAATTAGGAACTTGTGTGACTACATATAATGTGTAATTACTTAACGTATTCATTGGTGCATTATTACTAATGTTTATGTACATAAGGCATGTTAAGTTTGATTAAATATGAATGATTATATCCTATGTGAACAAAATGGAATAAGTTATATGATATGCATTATATCTTTTACCTGTGATTCTGAAAATCTGAAATGGATTGTTTTAAAACTGTTAAGTCCTAATCGTGGGTAAATAGGCATGCCTAGAAGGGTCTGTAGCTACTCCTGTGAAACTAAGGTGTCGACACTTTGGTGTCTGAGACATAAGTCTCTCCTGATATTGACACTTCGGTGTCTCATAATATGGACACTCCGATATCGAGACATAAGTCTCTCCTGTTCTGTGATGCCAATCATGGTATCTCTTGTTAAAAAAGATTAATAGGCTAACTTGTTTTGTATTCTGTTATATGCTCAGTCCTAATATAATCAAGCTCTGATATGAAATAACTAAGTTCTGTTTTGATATAATCAAATACTATTTTGATACAGTCAAGTTCTGTTCTGGTCCTTTAAAGTTCTGCTATGATATTATGGTATCCTGTTTTGATACTTGTAAGTTTTGCTCTAAAGCAAATATATCCTGTTTTGATATGGCATATTCTGTTCTGAGATACATATTATTTGGATAGCGCTTTTATATAAACAATTAAAGATTGTTTGATATATGACCTGATCTATATGTGTGAGAGTTAGACGACTGTTAGAAATAGTTGCCAAATTATATCTTGTTTAGTTATTCCCCACAAAGCGTTATGCTTCGCACGGTGGTTTTGCCTCCGTGTAGGTTCTGATAAGAAGGTTTAAAGACTGGGACAAGACAACCACAATGGACAAAGAAGGATGTTTTTTGTTTTTGGAAGATGTATATTTGTGTTTTAGTTTAAGTTGTATTTTCAGGTAATGAGACCTTTTGTATATTTGTGGATAAGGTTTTAAATGACTTGTAAATGGATTGTAAAACTTGTTTGCTTGAGTTTCTGGAAAATCATGTAAGGGATTGTTTGGTATGTTTTGGATTATTTGGTTATGTTTTATGTAGCATCTGCATATCCTCCTAGAGGGTATGTGGGTGTTACATTAGTCGTGAGAACCAGTTAAGGTATGCAATTTTGAAAGATCGTCAGATTATTCCGAATCAATTTATCAATCATGCAACTATTATTGAATTAGGAATAGCAGACCAAGTGAATGAATTGTTGCATAAAATAAGGTGGATAGATTTGCTAAATTAAAAAAATCATACGTTGAATTAACTCTAAAATTTTTGAGTACTTTACAATTGACCTTTAACGAAGATGACATTGTGAATATTATAATATTTAGATTGATGAATACGTGACATGTAATTACTTTAGATGTATTGAATAATATATTTGGATTTTCAGATAGTGATTTATGCGGCTACTATGATGATTTTAGGCCTACATATTTTTGGAATGAAATTACTAATTCAAGAAACGCTTTTTCTCCAAGTAGGTCTAAATCGTCTACTTTAGTGGACCATAGCCTTCGCTATCTTCATAAGTTTTTAACTTCTACATTATTTGGTAGAGGAGATAACCAAGGTGCAGTCTCTAAAGCATAATTCTTTGTGTTGTGGTGTATGGTTCATGTTAAACATTTTAATGCTGGTATGTGGTTAAGCATGCATCTATTTGATGTGGCTAAGGCTAGAGCTGACAAAATAGTAGTTGGAGCAGTTGTTACCCAAATTGCAGAGCACCTTAGTTTACTAACTCAGAGAACAATTATGTAGTTAGTTTCAGGCAACTCTAGTTTAGACTTGTAATCATTAGTGTCTATGAAGATTGTTAGGAAACAAGGTGATCGCTATGCTCTCCTTAACAACAACACAGCAGAAGCATCAAGTAGCAAGCGTAGTCATGTTAGAGTAGCTGAAGGTAGAGAAGAGCATGATGTTTTGCCATCCGAAGTTGGGAGTTGGAACATTGCACCTAATTCTGTTGAATATCAATCATCGCTGAATCAACTAATTGCATTTGAACGGGGAACGAATAATTTATTGAACAGGATTGAGGCTAGCATAGCAGAGATGAGGAATTTTGTAGAGAATTTAAATACTCATTCTAGATAGCGTCCACCTTCATCTTAATATTGTATTTCTATCTTTTTCTGTTTATTATTTTTATTGTATTTCATTAAATTATTTTTAATTTTATTGTTTGTCTTTATTTATGTTGTTTGCATCTTAGATCCTTTGGTTTCTTAGTATTGTACATTGTGTGTTTGTTTTCTTGTTTAATAGTTAAAGGTGCATGGTTATTAAATAAACTTTACCGAGATTGTAAATGCATAATATGAGTGAATTAATCTATTTGCATGCTTAAATTGATTGACTTGGATTTCAATTGAAATGATAGTAGCTTGTTGTGATAGATGAATGAGACCTTCCTTTGGTAAAAATTTGAGCTTTTTTGAAATATTAAACACAAATTAAAAATATTCATTGTTGAGAGCATTGTTTCATGGTTAAGCAAATCTAGAACTTGCTTGCAAATACCAGTCGAGATTACATAATCTTATGCAAACATTGAAGGTATGAAGGCATTTAGGATTTATCTTGACAGCTTAAAAAGCCACTATGATATTATCCTTAGTGAGCCCCCTTGAACTTAAATGAAACTTTTTGTTGGTTGAAACCCAAAATATAAGCCTTGGCCTTGATTGTTTATCTTTTTTCATCACATTCTCTAGAAGAGCAAGTTGAGCATTTAAAAGGTGTAATCGACTATAGGGAATAATTGTGGGAGAAGCATAACATATAGGTAGGTTATAAGTTAGTCATGGTATGGTTGTAGTAATTTGTATTTGTTGCATAGATTTTCCCCTTTTTGAATTTATGTTGTTGTAAATTGGAAAAAATAAAATATATCAAGTAAAAAAATGAGAAAAAGGAAAAAAAGCAAAAAGGAAGGGAACCAGAAAATGTGAAGGAAAAAAGAAAAAAGGAAGAGAAAAAAAGAAAAAAAGAAAGTGAATGAGGGAACAGTCACGGAGATTGGTAGGTTAAGTTTGTAAATGGAAAGAAAAAATTGAATGTTTTTATGTTTTATGTTTTATGTTTTATGTTTTATCAGTTTGTATTATTTTAAATGCTCAATTAGTTCTATGGTGTAAAGCCTGGTTTTTATCTTTTTTCCTACCTTTAGCTTGGCCCCATTACAACCAAAATAAAGAGCTTCGGATCAATGTTTGTGTTCGATATTTAGTAGTGAAGATTGGATTAGTAAGTAAGCTTATAGTAAATGTTTAACATTAAATGAATAATGAATCTATATTTACGACCTTTGAATTCGTAAGAGAAAGGAAAGTGGAGTGAGTGTCTATCACACTTGTTAATGGTCTTTCAATTGATGTACTTGTTAATTATGGTTATACATGCGAAAGATATTTTGTTCATGAATTATTATGAGTTTGAAAATCTTAGGTTGTGTTTATTGAATTGATCTTTGGCATCTTTAATTATTAAATGAGAAAATAATTTTTTGTTATTATTAATTTTTTCTTTAGTGTTTGTGTTTTTAAAGTTTAGTGTTTCTCATTTTGGTTGAGTGCAAGTATTATTTAAGTATTAAGGTATTATTATCGTTAATTTTATCTAATTTGGTTTCTTTTTATGCGTTGAAAATTTTAAGAATCTTAAGGACATTATGTTGCGAACGAGGGATAAAGGGGTATTAATCTTCACTCATTCATCATGCTTGGAGACCAAACGAGATGCAGAGAAAGGAAGAAGAGAAGAAAATCAGAGAGAGTTGAAGAAGAAAGATTGTGGATAATTAATATATGCGTTATGTCTATGCATATGTAATTCCAAATATATTTTGTTGTTAGGTAAAAATCTTTTATTTATCAGTAGAAGATTTTGGTTCTTAAATAGTCTTAGTTTGTTGGTCATTGTAGATTTTGATGTTTGTGCAGTATTTGATCTCTTTGTACACAGGGTTTTATCGTAATGTGTATGTTTAAGTGACAGTCTTAGTGTAGGTTTAGGAAAGGATAAAATTAAAATAGTTGTCCATATGGCTAATTTGATCTTATTAAACTTTGTAGGTTTGACGCAGTAATAGGTAGGCAAATAGGTGGAAATGATTGGGATGTTCTCGAAGACGGATAATAAAATTCTGATGTTGGAATAATATAAATTTGACAGAATAATAAAAGCTAATGGATAGATCGTATTTGCTTTATAATTCTTGCGTCTAGCAACTTTTAGAGATAAGTTTAATTATCGAATTGAAAGATATTTAGAAAAAATACGTCCATTAAATATTTACAATAGATATTGATCTGTTGTGGTAGTTATTTATTTTATATTTGCAGAATAATATTGTTAAAAGGACAAGTTAATCTATGATATCAGGCACATTTTTTAATAAAATGAAAAGGTCACGTATAAAATTAAAAGTGGTTTAAGACAGAAAAAGTAAAATCTGAGTTTATTGTATGCAATTTTGAATTATCACTAGAATAAGGTGATAGAAAATATCTAAGAAAGTTTCATTTGTGTAAAAATAATTCATGTAACATCAACATAATTGTTCAAATCAGACTAACATTTTACCTTCTAAAATGTAGTGAAATGTGATATCAACAGTTCAAATAAGACTAACATTTTAGGGTAAAATTTTTATTAAGTTGTTATTGTAGTTACGGAATCTATTCAAGAAACATATGATAGGAATTAAAATGCAACAGAAAAGAAGGCATGTTAAAAGAAACAAAAAACAAATTAATATAATGGTTTGTTTTGATATGTTGAAAGTTGTATGCCTTTAAAAATAATTATTTAATGAATGTGGATGAGTTTAATAAAGAGAATTGTGATATGTAAGTCACGACTATATTTTGTTTTAGGTTTCCTAAGACTATTAAATTAGGAGCTAAAAAGGTAAAAGAATAGTAAAACCAAGTACAAGTGAGAAACACATAAGGATAGCATAAAAAGTTCAAGAAAAGAGGAAATTAAATAATTAAAGTTACAAAAGTTACATGCTTATTTTGTTTTACATAATGTGAAAAAAGTCTACGACAATTTGGGTTTCTTGTTGCTGTCATCAACGTCTACATTTGAGGCTGATATCAGTTCAATGAATCTTTTGTAAAGGCATTGTTTTACTTTTGAAGAAGAACCAATAATATCTTAAAAAATGAAAAAAAAATATTAGCCACAGAGTATAAAATCGAACATTACTTTTTTTTGATAAAAATGATGAGTAAATAAATAACAGATAATAATATAATTTATCCTAAAAAAAAGAAGTTACATGTATTTTGATGAAGATAAAAAATGGAAAGATTGATTGAATAAATAATGATAAAAACCTGAAATAGTTGTATACGTAATTTCAACGTTGGTATTTTGATTATCTGTTGAAATCTCATCATCTTTTTAAATTGAAGTTAAACTCTTTTGTAATTCAGCATCATCAATTTGGTGGTAATAGATAACAATGAACCGTTGTCGTCCATCAGGTGACTGGATGTGGACAGGTTTGATATGAACAAGCAAGGTCTTGGTTTTCAACTCTACGTGTACCTTTTCTAGAGGAAGTTCAATACTCTTTTTATGGGAAGACAAAAATGTATATCATTAGTAAAATGATAAAGTTGTAATAATTTTTGTCATTATATGTAAATCTAATTGCAGTAAGTGAAAAATATAACCTGATTGTAAAATTTCATAGCTTCAATTGTAGTGAAGATGTTACATATAGTGAAAAAATAACCTGATTGTAAAAGTTCAAGAGTTTTTCACCAAGTTCACCAAAAATAGAAGATGTTATAGTTCCTGTTTTGTCTGTTAAATCAACATCATAGTGGCATCTACATTTTTAAACAAAAAGTTAATAAGAAAATGTATGTTAATTGATATATACAATAATTCATTTATGATCAAACCTTCAGAGATCATAAGAAAAGAATTAAAATCCCAAAAACAAAGTCACACTCGTGACATGTTAAATCACTCTTGTGAGAAGGGGTCACAGGTGTGACTTAACATGTAACACCCGTGAGAAGGGGTCAGGTGTGACTTAACATGTCAAACCCATGATATATAGTTCGTGACATATAGTTTTGTGTTGTTCTCGCAGGTGTAAGATGAATATTTCAACTATTTCCTTCATTCATTTGGTTGCTAAGAAGATTAACTTGCTAATGTTGTAAAAAAAATTTATTTCCCAACAAATACGCTACATCACAAGAAAAGGCAGAAAATTCTAAAGAAAAAAGAGGAAAAGAAATGCCTGGGTTCAATTAGAAGTTTCTCCCTGCAAGAATTGCAAGTGAATGTAATTCTATATGTAGCAGCTGTTGAACGAAAGCATTTTTTGTAGGTCATATACCCGTACTTTTGCAATATGTCTTGGAAGGAATATGAGCTTTAATCCATATTGTCTGCAAATATATAGTTTATTTGTAGCAGCTATTGAACGGAAGCATTTTCTGCAGGTCATATACCCGTACTTTTGCAATATGTCTTGGAAGGAAATATGAGCTTTAATCCATACTATCTGCAAATATATAGTTTATTTGTTGTTAGAGAAAGATGAAAAATGTAAAAGTACCTATTTTTTAAGATCAACAGCTTCTTGTATTGGTGGATTAATAAGAATTGCAGAGTCAAACCAGGTCGATAATGCAACACCTAAAATATTTCATTTATAAGGTAAGAATAAAATAGAAGGATAAGTAAAAGAAAAATGTGAAAGGGTGATGAAAAAAGAATAAAATTACCATTGTAAAAGTTTACTTTTACCCTGCGACACACAATTATCGGATAAATATTTAATGATTTGACAATTTGTTGGCCCTCATTAGTAACAAAATCATTCCACATTGACAATATAACAATTTGTTGCCTAATATAAAAACGGAAAATGTTAGAAAAAAGAACTGGTGTCAAATTTTAAAAGTTGTAGAGAATAATAGAGAATGTAACATACTGTTTGTTGGCAAGAACAAAATTTTGGACAGTTGAAAGCTTGCCATCTTTGCTAATTTGTTTTTGATCCAAGACTTCAACAATGACTGCCAAAATATCTATCACATTAAAGATAAATATAATTAGATATAGTAGCAAAAAAAAGTCAAATTTCTAGAAGAAACAATTAAAGTATCTGACCAATTGATTTTTCCTTATTGTTCATATAGTTGATAAGATCCATAAAAGATGTATAGTTGAATTTGATGGGGATGATGCTGTCATCATCTGTTACAGGTTCAATAACATTGCGACTTGTAATAATCCATTGAATTTTCAAGTTTTTAGTTTGGTACTGACACGAAATTGGCTTGACAATGGCGTGACAAATGATATATTTCTTATACGGCTGCAAAATATGATTCATTCGTTCGATATCGTTTTTAAGGATAACAGCTTCAACTTGTGATCCCTATTGATAATAAACATACAGTTAATAATTAAGTTAATGAAAATGGAAGACTTGATGAAGAAAGTATAGTTGTTATACATCAGAATAAAAAAAGATAAACTGTTGTCCCTTCGACGGCATGCTAGCTGATGTCATAATATGTTGTTTTTCTTAGATAGTAATTTCACATGACCACCATTGAGTACCAGGTAAAATATCCTTGATCAATAAGCACCTTTCCATCCTTTTAAAAAATATTGAATAAAATAATAAAGGAAAATAATTTTTTATATGGAATGAAATTAAATAAAATTGAACAAAATAATTTATATACCTTCGGATAATTTTGTGCTTTATAATTTAGCTAATTGGAAAATTTCATGAAACAAGATGTTTCTTATTTTTTCGATCAATTTTTGAAGACTCAAAATTTCTTGGAATAATTAGAACTTTAACAGATTCAGGAGTCTAAGCTCTCAACAAAGCCACATATAATTGTCCATGTACGAATACAGGCTGATGGAGATAAATTCCTACATAATCAAGTGTTTAACCCTGGGGTTTATTTATGGTCATTGCAAAACGTAAACAAACAAGGAATTGTGTTCTCACAAAAGGTATTCCATTTTTTTCATTTTCTGAAGATTGCAAAGGAATCTTAGGTATAAAAACTTGTTTTCCTTTGTGAGGTCTAAAGACAATTTCTGCAGAAATTGTATGATCTTTTACCGTCTACATATTAACCTTGTGCCATTGCACAGTCCCTCAGTTGGATTCAAATTTCTTATGAGCATAATTGCGCAACTTTCTTTACGCAAGAGTTTGTGTGGAGGTAGACTTTTAGGATTTAAAGAATTTAGAAAACCTTCATAATTTGCTTGATGTCTTCGGTAAAAGTGTTTTGTCAAAACTTATGTACGAATGAAGATTTCTTAACAATTTGTTGATCATCATGTCATTAATTTCGTCAATACAACCATTTATTGGACATAGTACAAATCTATTTATCATTTGATATGGATCAGACGCATACAAGCTTAGATCTGGGAAGACATTATCAAGTAACCTAATGAAGGCAATAGTGCATAAGAAACATGTCTTTTTAATTTAAAAAATAAAAATTGATAGTAAAGGAAAATTATAAAAAATTTAACCTATTAAGAGATTCATCCTTGTTATGGTAAGGAATAACCAACTGTTTTGGTAAGCAAAATTTGATCTTGCTAGTCAATTGGTTCTGTACCTTCTTCGACTCGTAATAAAAATTCATAAAAATCTTAATTTGATATAGCTCTCATATTTATTGTCCAAAAACATTTATGCATGTGTGGCCAAAGATGTGAATTTAGAAGAGTTGAATCAATTAGTTGTTTTGTGGCTTGGTCTATAACTAGTAAGGTTTGATGAAAATCATTGCCAAATACAATAATTTTTCCTTAAAAAGGCTTATTGGAGTTCATGATATCTTGAAGTAAGTCGTCAAATGCTTCAATGGCTTCTCGTTTTGCCATGGAAGCCTCGTCCCATAAGATAAGACTAGATTCAAATATTAGTTTTACTTACCTGACAAACATTCTTTTTCAAGAAATCAAGTGAAATTTTAAATCTTGAGTGAGTTGTTCTGCCACCAGGAAGGACTGGTGTTGCAACACCTGATGTATCAATCGCAATTGCAACATGACTTTGTGACTGTAAAATTGCAAGAAGAGCCTGATGCAAGAAAGTCTTCCCAGTTCCACCAGGACCATCAGTAAAAAAACTAACATCATTTAAAGTCGAAACCAAACGCAAAATTAAACCAAAAATGTATTTCTGCTCGTTATTCAACTTTGAATATAATAATAAGTCTTTTGTATCAATATGTATATTCTTCTCACTTTGTAGTTCTTTGTTAAGATGTTGATGATAACTTCAAAGTGATAATTAGTAAGATGATAATCGCTTAAGCTTTTCCCCATTTGTTTTAGGGATTTATTAATATCTTGAAGAGCCATCCTTGTAACGTCCTCAGATATACATGCAGTATATGAGGAAGCATATTGGTAGTCAGAACAAAGATCATCTTTGAATGTTTCCCAAAACTGCTTAGGATTTGTTGGTGAATAATAGAACATGAGTCTAGCAAATAAAAGTCTAAGGGAAGCTGGCATTTGAAATAAAATAGCTTCCTCTAAAGTTTGTTGTATGTAAAAATTAAATGCTAGCAACCTCAACTTCATTGTAGCCTCCCTAAAACAGCTTGTTTTTCACCATCAACAGTTAACAAGTGATCAAATTAAAGGGATTTCATGATGCGGATAGGGTAAAATTTAAAGTTTTTTAATCCGATAACATCAAGAATCGTTTCTATTATTACTAATTCTTCTTGTATTTGGTTTTGATCACAATTGAGTTTATATTCCTACAGGAGGGACTGTTAAACCATACCTATGGTCTCTATCGAAGCTCTATTCCTCTTCAGTTCACCTTGAATCCAAAATAGGAAGGACGACAAGTTCGTGCTAGCGTTCTCTTCGTCCGTGCCTAGCTTCATCACCCGTTTCTTAATCGATTACTCAATCGATAATTGTTTTTATAAGTTTTGAGAGAGAACAATGGATAAAAAAAACAAAAATCCTTTTGAAGTATGGCCAGATGTGATATTTATAGCCTCAAAATATCATATCAAACTCTTCAAATTCCCACAGCATTTATGGCAATTAAATCAAAAATGGAATTCGAAACAGCACACTAAATTCCTAACCTTCCGGTACTAGAATTGTGATAACTTCTTTTAGGGAACTCCAAACGACCTGAAACCTTCACCATTGGATTCTAAACTTCAAGGGCTACAAAATTGATAGGTCATTTGTCTAGAATGGTTATCGTTTGCCCTTTCAAATTCCTGTTCAAAATCACCTTAAAATCTATCCCGAATTTGATGGCTATAATTATGCATCTATTCTCTCTCTTCATTTGTTAAAATAAATTCTCTTGGGCTTGGGATATAAATAAATTTATAGTTCATGAAAATTATATTATCCTCATAATATACATTTCAATAAATTTATTTTCCGTCTAGGCTGTCACGTCACGTGACAATATTTTAACATGTACCTTTTTTTTTCATCAACATGAAATCTTGTACACTGAAAATATATTTTCGTGTTTCCCGTTCAGTTGATGTGACCCATATCGAGGATCTATGTTGTGTTGGCAATGAAATAAAACATTTCATTTCATAAACTATAAGCGGTATTCTAGCTATACATTATAGCTACCCAAATAGCATAGATGTTTAGTAAACCTTTTACGTAACACGATCCTTTTAGTAATGTTATCATTAACATTACTTGTGTCCATTCCTTGCTTTATGATATTATGATTAATATACAAAGTAGGATTGTGTCATCTTTGTATTATAATCATTCCTTGGTCTCCATTGAGTAAATTATAAATTATAACTGTACCTCAGTTATACTAGATCCATTTATAATTCTACTTTACCAAAGTGCCCATAAAATATCATTACTCATTATTAATGAGTAGTAATGATGCTATTTACTTGTACCTTTTCCGGCACAAGTTATATATAAAGAACTATTATTTTTATCACCACTTGTTATAAGCAACTTTTAATAATAATTGTTAGGCCTTGAATTTTCTTTTTATTTTATCGTAGTAAACATTATTTGAATGAATTTTGGTATTGTTAGATAAATTATTTTTGATTGAGGTTAACTATTATGTCAAGTTTAGGAGGATTTAATTCATGGATTGATG